>JAJAGP010001508.1:92727-184726 GCA_025084515.1 Ancistrus triradiatus
AGAGAGAGAGAGAGAGAGGGGAGCACACTGGGTAAAAAGGAGCTGAGCACATCAATGCACTGCATGCAGATTTAGAGTGAAAAGATTTTACCCATCTTAAATACTAAAAAAATATATGAAGAAAGAAATAAAAGCACTATGTGACGGTCAATACTGATATTAAATGCATCAATCTATGGGAAATATTGCAGTATTTAATAAATGACTGGTACACATCAGTATCCCATGTAGCACTGCTATATACAGTGGGGCAAAAAAGTATTTAGTTAGCTACTGATTGCGCAAGTTCTCCTACTTAGAAAGATGAGAGAGGTCTGTAATTTTCATCATAGGTACACTTCAACTATGAGAGAGAAAATGAGAAAAAAAATTCCAGGAAATCACATTGTAGGATTTTTAAAGAATTTAATTGTAAAGCATGGAGGAAACTAAGTATTTGGTCACCCACAAACAAGCGAGATTTCTGGCTCCCACAGCCCTGTAACTTCTTCTTTAAGAAGCTCTTCTGTCCTCCACTCGTTACCTGTATTAATGGCATCAGTTTGACCTCGTTATCTGTATAAAAGACACCTGTCCACAGCCTCAAACTGTCAGACTCCAAACTCAACCATGGCCAAGACCAAAGAGCTGTCAAAAGACACCAGGAAGAAAATTGTAGACCTGCAGCAGGCTGGGAAGAGTGAATCTACAATAGGCAAGCAGGTTGGTGTAAATCAATCAACTGTGGGAGCAATTGAAAGAAAATGGAAGACATACAAGACCCACTGATAATCTCCCTCGATCTGAGGCTCCACGCAAACTCTCATCCCGTGGGGTAAAAATGCTCATGAGAACGGTGAGCAAAAATCCCAGAACTACACGGATGGACCTGATGAATGACCTGCATAGACCTGGGACCAACGTAACAAAGGCTACCATCAGTAGCACACCAAGCTCAGATCCTGCAGTGCCAGGCGTGTCCCCCTGCTTAAGCCAGTACATGTCCAGGCCCGTCTGAAGTTTGCCAGAGAGCATATGGATGATCCAGAAGAGGATTGGAAGAATATCATGTGGTCAGATGAAACCAAAATAGAACTTTCTGGTACAAACTTGTCGTGTTTGGGGGAAGAAGAATGCTGAGTTGCACCATACGTACCATACGTGAAGCATGGGGGTGGAAACATCATGCTTTGGGGCTGTTTTTTTTTTTGCAAAGGGGACAGGACGACTGATCCGTGTTAAGGGAAGAATGAACAGAGCCATGTATCGTGAGATTTTTTGAAACCACAACTGTTTGAAGCCAAAACCTGCTTCCATCAGTGAGAGCATTGAAGATGGAACGTGGCTGGGTCTTCCAGCATGACAATGGTTTCAAACACACTGCTCGGGCAACGAAGGAGTGGCTCCGTAAAAAGCATTCCAAGATTCTGGAATGGCCTAGCCAGTCTCCAGACCTCAGTCCCATAGAAAATGTGTGGAGGTAGTTGAAAGCCCCAAAACATCACTGCTCTAGAGGAGATCTGCATGGAGGAATGGGCCAAAATACCAGCTACAGTGTGTGCAAACCTGGTGAAGACTTACAGGAAACATTTAACCTCGGTCATTGCCAACTAAGGTTATGTTACAAAGTATTGAGTTGAACTTTTCTTATTGACCAAATACTTATTTTCCACCATAATTTGCTATTAAATTCTTTAAAAATCCTACAATGTGATTTCCTGGATTTTTGTTTCTCATTTTGTCTCTCATAGTTGAAGTGTACCTATGATGACAATTACAGACCTCTCTCATCTTTCTAAGTAGGAGAACTTGCACAATCAGTGGCTGACTAAAAAAGTTTTCACCCCACTGTATCATGCTGCTTAGAGTACATTTCCTTACTCTTTACATTGACATTATTCTTACATTTCGATAAACTTTATACATAGCTCGACTTGAGTGTCTCACTGTATATAAGGTTAATCAAACAAACAAAAAGATTTTAAAAGACATATCCACAAGAAAACTGAAAGGACACATAAGTCATGGTCTACCTGGTTTGTGTTGCTGCTCGAAGGGAGAGGATTGGAGACCATTGGCCCAAAAATGTCCAAGTCATCACTTATAGAAGCAGCAACTCCAGATCCTGCCCCACTGCTGGTTGTGTTGGCTGCGGGAGCATCTGACAAAAGAGAATGTGATTAGGAAAGTCCTGATCTGATCAAAAGGATCAGTATTGGGGCCCTTAAAAATCAGGCTTCGGGCTTTATTGCTTATTAAAAAACAATATGGAAAAATTACATGGAACAATAGCATGCAATTACAAACTGTTCAGAGGCTAAACCTTGTACCTAGACCAAAGAGTAAGAATAATGTCACAACAATGTCACAAGAAACAAATAAAACATTGTCACCATGTAAACAAGTTGCTGCCACCAACCATTTCAATTAAATATGACTTGACAATTAGGAAATATTTGTATCATGCCCTGCTCCTGTCAAGCCTCAAAGCAACTTTCCATTGGGTTATTACAGTACTAAAAACTTTGCCTTTTTTGTTTGTGTGTACATACCAATAGCACTACAGAGTGTTCAGCCTTCTTGGAGAAGGTGGAGTTAATATTTGAGAGACTAGGTAAGGTAATTTTAAGGGCAAGATAAGCACCTCCAATACGAATGCTTCCTTGGTGATGTGAGGTTGGGGACAACCATCTGTATGAATGTAGTGAGAGTTGTGTCCACATATTTTCCGTTAAGTTGTTCAAGGTGGGTGTCTGACTCAAAAGGTACATCCTGTTTCCACTGCTGTTTATGGTTTTCAAATAAATGAAAGCACAAGAGAGGGTGAAATAGGGTCCATTATGGCGGGCTAGAGGTGATGTCTCTGTCCTTTAAGAACACATCAGTGCCGGTTATAACAGCCATCCTCCAAAACCTTGTGAAAAGCCTTCTCAGGAAAATGAAGACTGTTATAGCAGGAAAAAACAAACACACTCCAAACTAATACCCATGTTTTTGGATGTCATGAAACATTTGGCTATATTGTGTTCAGTGGAAAGATAATTTTAATGATACCATGCTGCCATGTGTGATAAGAAACAATCAGTACTGCATTTCAGCATGAATATTAACCATATGCATGACATCCAACACCACATGCGTGTGAAGTGTGAATCCACTTTAACTGTTACTCAAGTTTAAACAGTTTTGAACTTCGTAGACTTTGTCACAGTCTTTGCATTTAAGGGAAAGAAATGTTACTCTGCCAAAAGTTTACATTGCTTGTTCTCTCCTGAATATCTTAACATAACAAAATAAAACAATAATTACAATAAATGTTCTTATTTGTTTCAAAGTGTCAGTACTGGGGCCTATCTAGTTAAGTTGCTGTATGATTTTAAATCGCCATATGAGTGGGATTTGGATTCCTTCCAGTGTTACTGCGGTGCTGAGAATGATCCACCACCCAAATAGTTCCTGATCCATGGTGGTCCTGACCATTACAGAACAGAGTAAAGAGGGCTAAAAGTATGTAGAGAAACAGATGGATTACAGCCTGTGTTTGCAGAACTACAAAGTGCAGCGACCACTAAAACTTAAATAAAGAATAAGCAGAATATAAACTAAAAATATAGAATATAGAGACTTTTGCACAGTATTGCAATACATATTTTAGGGAAGTTTTTTGTCCCTAGGGCTTATCATCAACATAATTTTACCAAGACCTATATATTTGATGGCATATATTCATTGTTATTTCAATAATGGTCATAGTGCCGCTTCAAAATTGAAATAAACAGAAACAGAGAACTACATTTTCCTGCATCCTCTAGCATTAAATTATTTTTATATTTCCCAAACAGCTCAGGCAGCAATGAATCTCAGGGCTCCAAGAACAGAGTGGCATTGGACAAGTTAGTGGTGACTTACCCAGGCCTAGTAGATCGATTGAAGGCTCAGCATTCTTCCTAGGACTGGCTCTGGACTCTATCTGAGTGTCCTCCCTCTTCTGTGATGAGGAGAAAATAAAAGCGATAAATATGTGTTAAGATGAGTATTTTTTTAATTTGGTACATTCAAATTAACATACAAGGCCTATAGAAAATCATCATACCCAATCAATATCCTTAGCCTTTGTCATATTACAGACTGAATTTTGTAATAAATTAAATCCAAATGAATTAAATTAAGTAAAATATCTGGTTTGCATGATCAGCCCATTAGCTTAACCATTATAAACCTGCCCAGTCACAACCATTCACCTTCAAAATCACTCACCAGGCTAATTGGCCTAATATTGTGGTTTCAAACTAAATCCAGCTTTAAGTCCCCCCAAACCCCACACAAAAGTGGGGCCTTGTTTCTCATTACTTGAATTTCTAAAAGCAAATTGGGGTGTATAAGAAAAAATAAACCACTATTTTGCATTTTTCCAAAATTAACACAATGTTTGTCCATTGCAAATCGTACAATTATTACCTGATCTCATTCTTTCCTCCACAGTTACCTGACCTCAACCCCATCAAGCACTGATGGAGGCACTTGAAAACAGAGAATGCCAAGCATTCTGTAACATCATAAGACTGTTGTGATGTTATCATGCTGGGATAACATCGATCATCAGAATTTGCTTAAACTTGTGAAGACCATACCAGTGCATGCTGTCATTATAGCAAAATGAGAAAACACAAAACACTAAGACATTCAGAAAACGCATCAAAAGATATTGTCAAAAATTCAATTTCCACTCAATTTGATATACTTAGGATATGATTTATAACGAATCAGAATCATTTATTCGGCAAGTACAAGAAGTACAAGGAATCTCTCTCGGTGCAGTTGTCAACATAGAGTTAATCCAATCTAAACACAGAAATTAAAACTAAATAAAAAAAAGACTACATAGAGAGATATGTTCAATATGATATGATGTATATATATAGTGCAGATCGAGTGCTGTACTGAGGCACATACACAGTATTTGTAGCAAATGCTAGCAGCAAATATAAAGGAAAAGTTAGCATATATATATATATATATATATATATATATATATATATATATATATATATATATATATATCTCTATCTATCTATCTATCTATCTATCAGGCGGACGTGTTCTATTATGGCAGTGTAGAACTGGACCAGCAGAGCTTGAGGCAGTCCAAATTTCTTGAGTTGACGCAAGAAATACAAGCGCAGCTGGGCCTTCTTCATGACTGCTGAGCCATGCCTGTCCCATCTGAAGTCCTGCTGAATGGTGGTGCCCAGGAATTTGTAAGACTCTGTTGTGCTGACTGTGGTGAATTGTATTTCCAATGGAAGCAATGGGGTGAATTTCAATCCGATTTCAATCAATGATCATCTCCACAGTTTTTTGTGTGTTTAGCTCCAGATTGTTAGCTCCACACCATGACACCAGTCGTTGCACTTCCTCCCCATATAAGGACTCGTTGTTAGACATGAGACCAATCATGGCAGTGTCATCTGCAAACTTAAAAAGTTTAACAGAGTCACTGTTAGAAGTGCAGGAATTAGTGTAGAGCAGGGAAGAACGCACACAGCCCTGTGGAGCTCCAGTGCTGAGGGAGAGATGGTCCCCACCTTGACCTACTGCTTCCTCTTGGTCAGAAATTTGTGGATCCAGAAGCAGCCACATGGGGGAACATTGAGCTGCCACAATTTGTTGAGGAGAAGGTTAGGAATGATGGTGCTCAAAGCAGAGCTAAAGTCTACAAACAGCACATGGGCATAGGGGTTAGGACCATCCAGGTGTTGCAGGAAACAACCAAATTAATGGCATCGTCCACAGACCTGTTGGTTCTATATGCAAATTGCAGAGGGTCCTGGATGGCATCTGTCATTATTTTGAGGTGTTGAAGTAGAAGTCTCTCAAAGCATTTGTATTAAATAAGCACTCTCAGACTTTTGGTCCCTACAGTATATTCCTTTGTGAAGTTCAAGTTGCATTCAACAGTCACTGAGCTTTCACCGCCGTTCCTCTTTGCTGATGCAGTTTATCAATAATTGACATGACTTTCAGAACCATTCTCCTTGAAACATTAAATAATTTACAGCTTTGTGACTGATGCAACTAAAACTGTAATTTGGTATTAGTATTTTTTCAAGAATAAGCACCGATGCAACATAACTTGTGAACACCGATGCTGTATTTTCTTTCCACGAGATACTGTAATAAGGAATTTAAATCTGTTTGAATGTAATGACCTAGACAGGCACAAACTCAGTAATTTGAGAAAACTGGTATTTGTACACTCTATATCTTGCATCACTACTTTATCGGTGGCCGATATATTATTTGCCGATATATAATTGTTCTTGGTGTTGCCTGTATCAATTCAAGAATAAAAAAAGATTCTTACCTTTTCAAAAGAAAGTTAGAAAATAAAATGTAATGAAACAGTTTCTCCTTTGAGTGAACTGCAACTTACAGTAACTGTCATGTCTGATTTAACTGTTTTATTGCTTATTATTTTATTGCTAAAATTAATTAGGGATCTAGTTTTGAAGGTGTTTTTTTTTTTTTTTTTTTTTTAAATGTGGAAAGGTTAAATTACTGGTTTTAATATCGGTATCGGCCACAAAAATGTGATAAACATCTGTTATTGTATTGGGCCAAGAAATTCAATGTCGGTGCATCCCTACTCTAAAGTGTTGAATTCATAAATTTTCACACGTTTTGTCTGGTGCATCTGACAATTCTGAATCAGAATGTATCGTTATTATTAACCGAGGTCTGCCATAAAATGAATTATCGGCAAGCCTACATTTCGGCAGGTACAAGTTCTCCTACTTAGAAAGATGAGAGAGGTCTGTAATTTTCATCATATGAGAGACAATTATGAGAGACAAAATGAGAAAAAAAATTCCAGGAAATCACAGGATTTTTAAAGAATTTAATCGTAAATCATGGTGGAAGATAAGTATTTGGTCACCCACAAACAAACAAGATTTCTCACAGACCTGTAACTTCTTCTTTAAGAAGATCTTCTGTCCTCCACTCGTTACCTGTATTAATGGCACCTGTTTGACCTTGTTATCTGTATAATAGACACCTGCCCACAGCCTCAAACAGTCAGACTCCAAACTCAACCATGGCCAAGACCAAAGCGCTGTCGAAGGACACCAGGAAAAAAAATTGTAGACCTGCAGCAGACGAGGAAGAGTGAATCTACACTAGGCAAGCAGGTTAGTGTGAATAAATCAACTGTGGGAGCAATTGTAACACATACAAGACCATTGATTATGTCCCTTGATTTGGGGCTCCACGGAAGATCTCATCCCGTGGGGTCAAAATGATCATCATAACGGTGAGCAAAAATTCCAGAACTACATGGAGGGACCTGATGAATGACCTGCAGAGAGCTGGGACAAAAGTAACAAGGCTAACATCAGTAACACACTACGCCGAGAGGGACTCGGATTCTGCAGTGCCAGGCGTGTCTCCCTGCTTAAGCCAGTACATGTCCAGGACAATCTGAAGTTTGCCAGAGAGCATATGGATGATCCAGAAGAGGATTGGGAGAATATCATGAGGTCAGATGAAACTAAAATAGAACTTTTTGGTAAAAACTCAACTCGCCGTGTTTGGAGGAAGAAGAATACCGAGTTGCGCCATACCTACTGGGAAGCATGGGGGTGGAAACATCATGCTTTGGGGCTGTTTTTCTGCAGAGGGGACAGGACAACTGATCTGTGTTAAAGGAAGAATGAACGGGGCCATGTATCGTGAGATTTTAAGCCAAAACCTCCTTCCATCAGTGAGGGCATTGAAGACGGAACGTGGCTGGCTCTTCCAGCATGACAATGATCCCAAACACACCGCTCGGGCAATGAAGGACTGGCTCCATAAAAGGCATTCCAAGGTCCTGGAGTGGCCTAGCCAGTCTCCAGACCTCAACCCCATAGAAAGTGTGTTGAGGGAGTTGAAGTCCGTGTTGCCCCAAAACATCACTGCTCTAGAGGAGATCTGCATGGAGGAATGGGCCAAAATACCAGCTACAGTTTGTGCAAACCTGGTGAAGACTTACAGGAAACATTTGACCTCTGTCATTGCCAACAAAGGTTATGTTACAAAGTATTGAGCTGAACCAAATTTATTGACCAAATACTTATTTTCCACCATAATTTACAATTAAATTCTTTAAAAATCCTACAATGTGATTTCCTGGATTTTTTTTCTCATTTTGTCTCTCATAGTTGAAGTGTACCTATGATGAAAATGACAGACCTCTCTCATCTTTCTAAGTCAAAGAACTTGCACAATCAGTGACTGGCTAAATACTTTTTTGCCCCACTGTATGTACACTATATGTATATAAAAAATTCTGACAGAATTCATCAGTCTATGTAAGCTGAAAAAAGTATTCATAAGCAAAATTCTGAACCGTCATTTTTAATGTCACTGTCACACTAAAAAGCTTGTACAATGCCTGACATTTTTTGCATTAAGCCAGCAGTGACGTCTTCATCTTTTTAATGTTGAAGTGGACTCAGAACTGCCATGTCCAAAACATCTTAAAAACCAGAGGAACCTCATTCACAGCATGATTAAAATCTGCAACACTGAAATGGCTGGCTTTGCTTGAATTATGTATGAGTCCAGGAGCTCTGGATCTTTTCGATTATGTAGCAACAAGACACACACAGACACACACAGACGCACACACAGACACACAAAGATGAAAACATTAATGCTTTTAGGCAGGGTATTCACCTGGAACCAAATTTTGTAATTTGGATAAGGAACAATAACAGCATCTGGAATGAAAAACACAACACCTCCTGAAAACACACAAAACCCTGAGACACCATAAATTACTAGTGCGCTCCATGCTGCATTTTCTTATCTATTCATCAAATCTACCAAACCAGCTTTCTCTTTCATTCTAGGCTTTCCTGAGCCATTTCATTCCACTTCTCACTGTATCATTTTCAGGGCCTGTTAAGTGAATGGGTGTGAAATAAGTTGAACTCTTTGCCTTGCCTCCTGAGCCTTTCCCATCAAGGTCGTCCCTAATTCATGAATGCTTCCCTATGATGGCAGGGTAATTCAATTTGGGTCAGATTCATTCTGACCTGATATGGCAGCACTATCCAAACAAGATCAGAGAGAGAGAGAGAGAGAGAGAGAGAGAGAGAGAGAGAGAGAGAGAGAGAGAGAGAGAGAGAGAGAGAGAGAGATATGGATGACCACTTGCTTCAACACCACACAAAGTGCCACTTGTATTGCTTCAAAGCAGGAAGAGGCCAACCTGACAAGGGCACTCAACACACATTTCACTACCTCATGTCCATCAAAGTACCTCACATCAATGTCAAGTCACCCCAGTTGTGAGATATAGGTAATCTCAACTGTAACAGTTGTTCTGCAAAAACACTATATTGTGCTATGTGAGATGGGAATGGAAATTTCTTGAGAGTAATGATTTCCTGAGAGACCATTAGCTTTGGCATGCATTTATGCACATATTTATCCATGCAAATAGCACTACATCATAACAAAATGACACAAAATATAAATAAAATGAATGTGACACTGGAAAGTTAATAACACAATTATAAAGGGAGAGAAAGTGAGGAGGAAAGTCAAATGGGCAGACATACGATATGGTCAATACTTTTCACATATAATGCAAAATACAGTACATCCTACATAAGCTCATGAAAATCACAGAGAAGGTAACAAACGCAATATGGGGACGGGAGATATATGACTGTCTTGATAGAAACCTCTCACATGGACTACAGAGCATTCACAGTAGGTCTTTTGAACACAACTATCCAATATTATGTAAAATTGCACTAACCACTTCCAGATCACTCCAAGAGCAAGGCGTGTAATAGTTGGCGAGGTCACAAAGGACCCCAGGGTAACTTCTAAGTAACTGAAAGCCTCTCTCACATTGGCTAATGTTAATTTTCATGAGTCCACCATCAGAAGAACATTGAACAACAATGGTGTTGTCACGCCCAAGGACAGATCGGCCTCCCAGGCCCGGACGCTTCAGCGCTCCTCCTCTCCGGCCTACTGATTCGCTCACCTGCGGCTCATTACCTGAGCCTTTAAGAACGGCGTGCGAAGCTCACTCGACACTTCGCAACGAGGTTCCATGCCATGATCGCTCAAAGTTTACGCATACCTTGTCGATCAAAGCTAATAAATCCTACCTATTGTCTGACACCACAAGCTCGCGTTTGTCTCCTACCTCCCAAATCCGCTCGCGTTACAGTTTGTGAAGCCACAATGGAGATAGCGGCTGGTGGTTCGGATCCCGGCTCTGAACCGAGCCTAGGACAACAGCTCACTACCCTCCGTATCCAGCTGGAGGAAGTGGCCCGTGCCGTTACGGTGCTCGCTGATAACCAACGCACGCTAGGGTCTCTGGTTCCCACGGTGGGAGAGCTGTCTCAGAGGGTGTCGCAGATGACACCTTCCCCTGCACCTGCGTCGACGCCTGAAGCGGTGCCGCTCCCTCTCAGCCCTCCTCGTGCTTCGTCCTCGCCCTACAAAGTCGCCTTACCAGATAAGTACGACAGTGATCCGGACCGGTGTGAGGGTTTTCTGATGCAGTGCGAGCTTTACTTTGCCAACTCCCCACCGGGTTCGGATGAAGCCCGGATAGCTCTAGTGATTTCCCTGCTGTCACATCGTGCACTGGATTGGGCCACAGCGGTTTGGGCTCAACAAGGGGCGGTGGTGAAGGACTACGACCGCTTCCGCTCAGCGTTCAGCAGGGTGTTTCAGAATCCCCGGGAGGGCCGCTCGGCGAGCAACGTGCTGTTGCGCCTACGCCAAGGTCGTCGCTCAGCAGCGGAATACGTTCTCCAGTTCCGCACCCTAGCGGCTCAAAGCGGATGGAACCCCCCAGCGCTCACTGCCGCGTTTCACCAGGGCCTGCGACCCGATCTTCGGAGGGAGCTGGTGGGGCGCGACCTCGATCTCCCCCTGGAAGATCTCATCACGCTAGCCATCCGTCTGGACCAGCTCCTGGACAACAGGCCCGCGGCCACCCCGCACTCTCCTTCCAGTCCCATCGCCAGGGAGGCTTCACCACCAGCTGAAGACATGGAGGTTGCTGACGCGTGTCTTTCCCCTGCGGAGCGCCGCCGCCGCTTTCAGCAAGGCCTCTGCTGCTAGTGTGGCTCTGACCGTCATCGTCGCGCTGACTGCGATCGCGCTCCGCTGTGCCGGTCCTCTGTCGAGCGTGTCCCATCTAAGGCACGCTCATCCGGGGTGAGTTCTATTGACGTTACTCCCTCCTTTACGCTGCCGGTTCAACTGCTTGTCTCTGATGTTGACCTGTCATTGACAGCCATGATAGACTCCGGAGCTCAGGGGAACTTCATTTCTGAACACCTCGTCAACAAGTGGAAGATCCCCTGTGTCCCTCTTCCTGTGGATCGGCGAGTCACCACCGCGGACGGCAAACCGTTGGGCTCTGGACGTCTCACGCACATCACGGTTCCTCTGCTGCTTCGCACAAGCGCCGTCCACGAAGAACACATCGAAACTATTCCCCGTGGCCTCCCTGGCCCATTCAACTGATCCTTGGCCCTCCCATGGCTTCGTCTGCATGACCCTGTTATCTCCTGTTTCCCGCTCGAGAAGATTTCCTACGCTGGGTCTCCTGGATGCCAGCAGCGTTGTCTCCATGGTTCTGGTTGTGAAAGTCAGCCTCGCCTGCTCCCTGTCTCGGAGTCCTCGCCCCTGCCTCCCAACGTGCCACCGGAGTACCAGGACCTGGCATCCGTATTCGGGGTAGGGCGCCCCCGACGCAAGCTTCCCCTTCATCGCAGTTACGGACTGCGCCATGACCTGCTACCCAACGCCGCCGCTGCCTAAAGCGGGCTCTAACCCTCTCTCGCCGGCGGAAGAAAACGCCATGCAGGGACTATATAACGGAGTATCTGGCCCTGGGTTCCCCCGTCCGTTCCACCCACCAGTCTCAGCCGGGATTCTTCTTTGTCCCCAAAAAGGACTCAGGCCTGCGCCCCACCATCGATTACCGCCAGCTCAACCTCATTACGCGCAAGTACGCTTACCCACTCCCGCTGGTCCCATCAGCGCTGGAATTGCTTCGCAAGGCCCAGTGGTTCACCAAGCTAGACCTCAGGAATGCGTACAACCTGATTCGCGTGAGAAAGGGGGATGAATGGAAGACGCCGTTCAGCACCAGCTCGGGCCATTACGAGTATCTAGTCATGCCGTTCGGGCTGGCTAACGCACCATCCGTCTTCCAGGCGTTTGTTAATGATGTGCTGCGGGACATGCTGGGACAATTCGTGCTGGTGTATTTGGACGACATCCTGGTGTTCTCCCCGGATCTGGCCACTCACACCGCCCACGTGCACAGAGTGCTGGAGCGACTACACCTCCACCACCTCAGGGTCAAGGCCGAAAAATGTGAGTTTCACACTCAGTCCGTTCGTTACCTGGGTTATGTGATCTCCCCCACTGGCGTGGCCATGGACGACTCGAAGGTCTCTGCTGTCCTGTCCTGGCCCTCACCCAGAGGGATCAAGGACTTACAACGCTTTTTGGGTTTTGCTAACTTCTACCGGCGCTTCATAAGAAACTTCAGTCGTCTGACCGCCCCCCTCACGGCACTCCTGCGAGGCGCCCCCAGCGCCCTCCGTTGGTCCCCGGAGGCTGAGCAAGCATTCACTACGTTGAAAACCACCTTCTCTGTGGCCCCAGTACTGGGACATCCAGACCCCGTGTCACGTCCACGGACAGATCGGCCTCCCAGGCCTTCCTCCTCTCCGGACTACTGATTCGCTCACCTGCGGCTCATTACCTGAGCCTTTAAGAACGCCGTGCGAAGCACACTCGACTCTTCGCAACGAGGTTCCATGCCACGATCGCTCAAAGTTTACCCATACCTTGTCGATCAAAGCTAATAAATCCTACCTATTGTCTGACACCACAAGCTCGCGTTTGTCTCCTACCTCCCAAATCCGCTCGCGTTACAGGTGTACATGTAAGGGTTACAAGAAGACAGCCACTGCTCTCCAAAAAGAACATTGCTGCTTGCTTAGCAGTATGCTAAAGATCATGTGGGCAAGCCATAAGGCTATTGGAAGAATGTTTTGTGGATGGACGAGACCAAAATAAGTGAAAGTCCTGACCTTAATCCAATCGAAATGTGGAAGGACCTGAAGCGAGCAGTTAATGTGAGGAAATCCAACAACATCCCAGAGTTGAAGCTGTTCTGGGGGTTCACATGCTTAGGGAGTTTTTCCCTTGCCACTGTTGCCCTCGGCTTGCTCAATTTGGGATTGGACATAGATATTAAGAGATAATCTAAACTTGTAAAGTTGCTTTTAGACAATGCTCCATTGTAAAAAGCGCTATAGAAATAAATCTGACTTGACTTGACTTTGGCCACTCACTAATATGTAATATTGGATCATTTCCCTCAATAAATAAATGACCAACTATAATATTTTTGCCTCATTTGTTTAACTGGGTTCTCTTTATCTACTTGTGTGGAAAATCCGATGATGTTTTAGGTCATATTTATGCAGAAAAACAGAAAATGCTAAAGGGTTCACAAACTTTCAAGCACAACTGTGTTCAGCATTCAAATGTATATGGCATAGTAAGCAAGTTAATACACCTGCAAAACACAAAAAAACATTTTGCAGAAGCACAAGCACAGTAGCTCGAAGAACTCCGAAACATCAACACATATTTAAAAGTGACACCAAATTTAGAACAGAATGCTGCACAGCTCAACCTCCTCCCATTGCAGGGGCACACGTCCAAATCAGCTAGCGATCAGCAGAGCCAGCATTTTTTGCTTACTGCAGTGTGAATGTATCCTACACAAAAATGAGCAGAACAGCATCTAGCTCAAGTATTAGCAGAAGTACTACAACATCTTTCACCTCCAGAAAGTCCCTAATTATTTACTAAAAGGATTTACACATTACACACAATAACACAAAGCTGTACAGAATTCATAACATCAGCTGTACAGACTCAAAACAACAATTTAAAACATTGCTTTAAATCTAAATTGCACCAGAAAATGAGGCACTGTGTAAGTTCAACAAATAATAATATCCAGCATGATTAGAAATCTCTCAAAACCTGGGCTACCAGGCCACAGAACTGATCTAATAATCCCTGAGCTCTGAAATAGTCTCCCAAAAAAAAAATGAAATGTGGGGGGAAAAAACCACCTGCACCAAGAAAGATCACCTCAAAACAAATTTAGAAACATGGGAATATTGTACAAAAAGACTTTGTTTTTGAAAATGTATACAATATAAATTCCTTGCCACTTTCACATGTTCTCTGTACACTTCAGGAGAAAGCCACCAACAACACTTTTGCAGCAGCTTACGGTTTTGCTTTAAGCCAGCAAGCAACTCACTTTATAGCTTTCCCAATATTGAACTTCAAATATGAAACCCAAAGCCCAGAGATATTTCGGCAGCAGGAGTCCTCTAATAACAACATTATTGTGTAACAAAAGGTACTATCTGATTTGTTCCAAGAGCTGACTACTTATGTGCTATTGTAAATTATTTTTCAAAGCATTTCATGGAAATGGCTTTTAATTCTTGCCTTTGTATTAGAGCTACTGGAACTCTAGAAGCTTAAATCAGTGTGGCACTGCAAATAAATGAGTGTCCTTTTTGTATTCAACACAGTGGTGGCCGCTACCTGTCCATGTGAATTTCCACCCACAATCCAAAGACATACCTTAGGTCAGCTGATGTCTCTATATATGTGTCCCAGTGTGAGTGAGTGCATGTATGTGTGCATGTGCCCTGCAACAAGTCTGCTGTCCAGGGTTGGTTTCAACCTCTTGCTCTGTGATAGACCCCGACCTCCTGCAACCCTGTACTGGACTGTGCAGGCATGGAAAGTGAGAGTCTTTGTTGAGCCTACTTTTTAGAGAATCTGTATTTAATGCAATTTCCCTGCAAAGTAGTTAGAGTTTCACATAAACAAAACTGAATAGATTACCCCAGCAAAAGTGTACTGCATGGCCACAAGTATAGGTACACACACATCACAGACATGTGCATAGTGCACTGCAGAATTTATCGCCTCACCTAAATACAAATTAAAGCCACATTTTTTGTGTTTTAAAAGCAGGCACAAAGAGCGCAAGACTACTAGCTGTGGAAGATAAGATACTCGTTTTAGGATCCCCATAGCTGCTCAGCTGTTGTCTGCCTGGTGATAATAAGCTCTATAATTAAGACTGTTCATAAACGCTTATCAAGAAGTTATTCACTAATTAGGTATTGCAACTCTCACTTATACCTCTGAAGGCTAAATTTTGATTGTATTAGAATTCACAGAAGAGCGCACACAATATAAATGCATTTCCATTGCTCCTCACTTGAAAACCACGCAAGGAGAGCTACAATTGCATACAAGGGCTTCATAAAGAGCTTGTGTCAGACAGTTTAAGAGGACATTTACATTTACAGCATTTAGCAGACGCCCTTATCCAGAGCGACTTACAATTGATACAGTCTTACAATCCAAGCAATTGTGGGTTAAGGATCTTGCTCAAGGACCCAACAGTGGCAGCTTTGCAGAGGTGGGATTGGAACTCTGGACCTTCTGGGCCAGAGTCCAGTACCTTAACCGCTACGCTACCACAGTCCCACAATACTTAAGGCATAATTAGTTGAAAACAGTTCTAGAAAATATAAACACAAACATCAGCTTCATAAATGCTACTCTGTGTAGAGACAGAGAGCACAAGCGCTCAAGCATGAACAAACAATCACACCTGAGACAGTCTCAAGTAAATCTCCCCTTTAGTGCTGCTCTATATCCAGTCAATATTGATCACACTTTCCTCAGCAACAATATCGACCAACTGCTTGCATGTGCACATGTTAGAATGTGTGCAAGCACATTTGTGTAGAGCTAGGCTTAAATCCCCACTGTTCCTTAAGATTTCATTGTGATGTTTAACAGGGCTTCTATTTAAGGGGAGGACTGCTGTTTGTCAGAACACTACATTCATTTGGATGCGCACACACGAACACGTAGAGGAACACACACATGCACAAAACCATACTGATCTAAAGAACAGGCTGACAGCACTGAGAGGGTGGAGATGGTTGTATTTGACAAGTGAGTGTGAGTTGATAATTAATAAATAAAAGGCTGAAGCAGCAGTTAATGAAGGGCAGGTCTTTTAATTTAGAATTGATTCCTAACCTAGCCCTAGAGTATCCCTGTCCCATACAGCTGTGCAAATACCAGCATTTATGACCATTTCCCTGTACTCCAAATCAAACATTTAACTTTGAATTTTCTGACCGTGATGTAATCGGTGTCGCTGATGTTTTACTATGAATGTCTATTTCCAAAATGGCGCAGATACTTGGAACACTGCCTCTCCTCACTGCCTCCTTCAACCTGAGGATGATGCCCTTAGATTCAGTGCTGCAGTTGACAATACTGCCTTTCCTACTCATCTGCCGAACGTTCTGTAATCCTGTGGTGACTCTCTCTGTTCCAGTCCTCATACTGTTACTCAGTACCCAGAGGGTACTCAGAGGGTACTCTGATGGGTACCGAGTAACCTCCAGGACACAAAAACCTACAGTGACTCTTCTATTTGGACTACCTGTCCCAACTCACTCAATCCTAACTATATATGCTATAGATTTTATTCTTTATTTTTTAAGTTCAATTAATCGAAGCCTATATATTATTATATTCTATTGTATTTTCTTTACATATACTCTATAATTCTTGTATTTAACATCCAGGCTGCCCAAGGAGGATGGGTCCCTATTTGAGTCTTGGTCCTCCCAAGGTTTCTTCCCTGTAAGGTTTGGGGAGTTTTTCCTTTCCACTGTCGCTTCAGGCTTGCTCAACTAGAGCTTTGAGCTAATATATTTGTAAAGCTGCTTTGAGACAATGCTGTGTTGTAAAAAGCGCTATATAAATACATTTGACTTGACTTTGACACAGGAAACTACACATTTCATGAATTGGGGCAGACAGTGGGTTGAGTAGGGTGACAGAATTATGTCTGCTGTACAGCTATGACTCTACAGTTGCTAACAGTCAGTAAGGTAGATTAAACTATAAACTTTAAACTGTTACAATGTAATAATTATTTTCCTAAATAGATTAGGCAGATGAACTCTACATATTGTTCATGTAGGAGCAACAAGGAGGCACAGCTGAAGATATAAGTACATTGAGTAATTTAGCAGATGCCCTTATCAATTGCGACTTATGCCTGATACAAATCTTACAACCCAACCGTGGCAGCTTGGCAGAGGTGATATTTGAACGCTGGAAACATCTGACATTGAGCACAACAATAAAACCCAAGTACGATCACAGTTGCACACAGAAACCTGATCCATCTAGCAGTGCATCAACACTAATTTTTTTAATTACTTAAAACGTACAAAAAATGAAATAACATTTTCAAATTCAAAGTCTCATGCTAAAAACAATTTATATGACAGTACTTCAAAGTGCAGGAACACATACTTACAAAATATAAAGCCAAAACTATAATGTGTAGTACAATGTTGAAATTAGTTAATTAGAGAATTAGTCAAATGGAAGTTGGTCAAAAGGAGAGAGAAAATGTTGAATTCTACTCAACTACAAGTTACGGTATAGCTACCCAATATTTTCTTTAAACAGGTTCTTTCAATTTTCATATTTAGTGTCTGTTTATTTAAACTATCACTATAAATGCATTAATTTAACTTAGTTGAATTCTTATGTATATCATCTAATGAGGATGGGTCCATTGTCAGTCTGGTATGTCCAATACGACGTCTAATATATGTAACTTGGTCCCATCGATTGTCCAGGCACATGTTGGGTCTGTTGCCCATCTTGGGGCTGAGCTCATGCAGTTTGTTGTTTTCTTGTGCATTCCATTCAGCTTGCCACTTTTCATGTATATAGTGGGACAGTAGATGTTTTATGTCCGTTGGTGGGAGTTTGCAGTTTGCCATCTCGGCCTTTGTTGTTTTCCTTGCCATCCAGTCCGCTCTTTCATTTCCAGAGAGGCCGCTATGGCCTGGGATCCAGCAAAATTCTATGTCGAATTTCAGCCTTGTGAGATTATGCAGTTTTCCAGGATGGTTTGGTGATCAGTATTGAGGGATTCCAGTGCTTGTAAACAAGATCTGGTGTTGGAACATATAATAGATTTGAGTTGTTGTGTGGTGCTGATATGGGCAACTGCCATTAGGAGGGCATAAGCTTCAGCAGTGTGCTTTAATAGGTCTACTGTAGATGAATGTTGTCCAGATACCATTGCTACCGGAACTCTATTCTCAGTGTTGGAGCCATCTGTATATATGGGGAGGTGGAGTGGGAATTTTTCTCTGATGTCCAGGAACTTGTTGAGGTACTACCTTCTTAAGACATGGCACAGATTTAGCTTTGAAGAAACCTCCATCTCCTGCGTTAGAATACTATATACATCCCCATAGTCTCTAACAATAATTACTCTGGGAATTTACCTTTCCATGGATGTACAAGCCAAGAGTGCCCTTTAATCCCACAGTTATTTACTATTTTCATTGAGTCACTTGCCATTGCCTTTTGGAATGATCAGCAGTTGTCAGGGATTATGACAGGAAATGCTGAATCAGATGGTGATTTATACCTATTTTGTAAACTAAACCTTGTTATGAGTGAACTATTTCTAGTAACAGCATGCTATCAGACACAAAGTCCCGTCTATGAAGGTTTCCCCTCATTTGGGGGTCAATGTCATTAGTCACTTTAATATTAACTATTTGAAGGTAATTGTACTCCTTTACTATCCCATAATAAATCGGTTCTCCAATGTTGGTCTTCTTTGCCTTTATTCTTAGCTGGCTGTATAAATTCTGTCAAGATGAATATATTCCCAAATTCCTATATCTCTTGCAGCCCACTCCAGTCTATATCATTTTAACTAACTATCTAGATATAATAATTTCTAAATTTATCCGGAATAAAATACCTCTAGGCTGAGGAAATCTGTTTTACAAAACCCCAAACACTTAGGCTGTATGGCCTTGCCTACCTTCTTTTATTACCTGTCATCTAACAATCAACCCAGTGTCTATTGTTTGCATCGGTGTTCATCCATCCTGTTCTCAACTTACAGTGGTGACATAGAATCATAGTATCATAGTATATCATAGTTAATATTTGGCACCAGTTCCTGCACACTGTAATATTCATTCACCTCCATCCTTTACCCCTTGCTCTGCTCAAATCCAAATGTTCCCAACCTCTTTACATAATCAAACTTTCAAGATCTGGCACAAACGAGGCATTAAGTCAAGTCACAGAGCTATTTTTATTGGAGTGTTCACTTCATTCAAGTGAAATTTGATTTCCCCCACTCTCCAGTCTGTTATTTTGTTAAAAAGAAATTCCAGATTTCCATCTCTTACTGTCATTTGTATACCTTCTCCTGTCCTCACTCCCAGCTGATTTAAAAATGGGTCGTATCTATTCTCTTCAACAGACTTTTTTATTTTCAAGACTCACACTTAAGCACTATTAGAACGTTATGGACACATGAAGAGGACGTGGGGATGAGACTTGGTGAAAACTACACTGGTGCATTTGCATTATACTTCCACTAGAGCTAAACATGGGTTTTTACCAGAGGTGAAAGCAGTTTTAAGTTATTGCTGGTACTACTACCACTACCTTCATTGCTTCATTTTGTTCACTACCCATCTGCTTCATGTCTAACAAAATGTACAATATACTAACTATTTAAGGGATACAATACTAAAGAATGTACGGTGTTTTTTCTATCAAGCATGCCCATAATCCAGTCCAGTACATATATATTAGACCTCTGAACTGTCCTCCTATTGGCTATCTTCAAGCTTTAACGTGTTTTATTTGACTGAACCTGAGCAAAGTATGAAAAATGTTAGATGCTAACACAAAGATGTTTTTTCTATTGATGGTTTCCATTCATCTTACCACTGTCGTTTATCAGAATAACCAGACACCATATTAAAAGCAAATCAATTTTCATTAAACAAGGATTTTCTTAAATGGTTCCATTGTGTTTCCCCATCTTGTCTCAGTAAACTTCTAGACACTGCTAGAAGACCCTGAGCTTTCACATTTCAAGATAAAATATGCCTGCTGTCAGTTACTGTGAACATATATTCTTGAATAACAATAAGCACTGTTTTATTCACAAAATCACTACTAAATCTGCTAAATCATACTCTGCCTTGTAGACAGAGTTAGCCCTAGGTAGTGCACTATGTTGGATATGAAATGGCAGGACCTCCACCCAATAATTCATTTATATTCATCCATTTATATTCAGGAATAGTTTAGATAACTCCTTATTTAACATTCAATGGCTATTAAATGAGATGTTTAAAAAGTGAAAAGTGGTGCTCTAAGAAGGGAATTTGAGGGGCAGCCTGAACAAAACTGGACGAACAGGCTCTGAAATTTTAGTGGACATTTTCTGTACTTCGGCCATTCTGTTTCTCACTCCGACAGCTAAACAAGTTGTGCAGTTTCATGCATTTCCCTGCATCTTGTTGAAGTATCTTCTAAAACTGCGCACCTTTATGCTTTTTTCCGACTGTGATTTGTTTTGAATATGGCAGCTACTCTCCCATATTTCTGGTACCTCCACTGAATCTTTTAGCAGAACACAGTACCGGACCACTCTGGCCTACTTTCACCCCTGGTTTTACTTATATAGAGCCTGAATGGGAAAGACGTCATTGAGACAAAGGTAGACTACTTCATATGTTTTGGACTTGCCCAATGTTGCAGACATATTAGAGCTCTATATTTAATACACAATGAGGAACTGTAAGTACCCATCAACCCTGCCACAAACACTACTCTTTTTGGGTTCTCCCCTCAATCCATTCGCTCTCCAATTTTAAATCTGACCTGTTGAGCTTTGCTATTCTCGTAGCAAGAAGGTTTGTTCTAATAAATGTGGTAAAAAGCAGTCACGTTAATGACATATCACATTTCCAAAAATAGGAAAAAATAAAGCATACAATAATTGGATCTGTGTGTTTACTGTACAGCTCGGAGGCTTTTCTTGACCTTTGTGGAGGAGAGGGATCTTCTGGACCACTGTCTTAATATGTAGCCACATTTCTAAAAGGTCTTTTTGTTTATATCATGAATACTGCCTAATGCTCAGCAAAACACTAAATGGTGTCTTTGTTTAATTAAACAATTTTTTTCCAATCGTTTGCTTGCGTGTGGGTGTCAACACTGGTATTTTGTATTTTTTGAAAGTAAACTAGGAGTGGGCAATATGACAATATTTTACCGGATTATAACAAATTTTATCAAGATACAAGATTGAGGATATCGTCAGTGCTTAAAGAACACTGACCAACTGCATGTTTCATTATAAAGAGTGTAACTAGTCCTGTTTAATTGGATGAAGTGCAGCACATTTTGAATAAAAATCACTTTACTAAGTATAGGATAATATTTGAATGGTTGTTTTTAAGAATCTGTCGCTACATTTACATTTACAGCATTTAGCAGACGCCCTTATCCAGAGCGACTTACAATTGATGCAGTCTTACAATCCAAGCAATTGTGGGTTAAGGGTCTTGCTCAGGAATCCAACAGTGGCAGCTTGGCAGAGGCGAGATTTGAACCCTGGACCTTCAGGTCCATAGTCCAGTATCTTACCCGCTAGGCTACTGATGCATCTTGTCTGCGATCACATGTATCGTGAAAATGTCTTTAATTATCAAGATATAATATTTTTACCATATCGCCCACCCCTAAAATAAACAGTCTAGCAGCATTAAGGAATAAGACTTCTATTTAGTAGCCTTGATTTATATACAACACAGAAATGAAAAAAGCGCCTTAAAAAAATTGCTCACCATTTAAAAGTAGCATACCATCAGCATATCCTTTTGCTGAAGGTTGTTCCTAAAGCGGGATCATTTGGTTTAATAACCATTTGTGTAACATTATTATACTGTAGCCTAAAGCTTATGGATGTTAAACACGTTTGACTACACAATGAACTATTATGTGTCAATATAATGCATTATTTTGATACAGAAAAAAGTGCAACAAAAGATGGATATATGCACCAGCTACTTTAATAAGTGCCCCATCTGACACCCCAACACCTCCTTCAAGTGAACACCCACTTTAGTTCCCGCCTTCATTTATTCACTGAATACATGCTATTGAGGTTGCTATGGACCATTCTCAAAACAACAATGACATCATGTGGCTCTGGTATGGGGTAGTAGTGTTGCTAGGTCTTAAGCGTGGTATGCAACTACTTTTAATTGATGTTTACGCCCAGCTATTACAGAGCTTACTCCCACAAAACCAGTTTCCAGTTATTCTGGAGTGGCCTTATTACTGTAAATAATATGGTTTAATTATTATGAAAATGAAACCAGGGCTTCTTTGAGGCATATTAATCATTCTTGTCACCCATTAACCAATTGGAGCCAGCCACAAGCACTGTTTTCATGTCAGCACAACCAAGCCTTATAAAAAGAAGTAAAAAGAATGCAAGACAAGAACAGATCCTTTGTCTATTTTGGATGATGTCACCAGTGTAACACCAAATGTAAGAAGTTCCAAGCACTACCAAGAAATAGTATGATGCTATAGCCTTAACCACTGTACTTTGTACATTGTGGGTGTGCACGTTTGTGTTTAATTTCTCTTGCTCACATTTAAAGTAAGCAGGCTGCATACTGACTTTGATCTACATACAAATTTGTTTGATACACTAACAGTAGAAGGAAAGCCCAGCTTCTTGACACACACTGCCATTCCACTGTTCCTGGCATAGAACAAACAACTCAAAATATATGATGATTTACTAATTACACCCAGGCGCATTCCAATGACACACCCTAGTTAATAAACACCTAAATAAAGCAGCCAATTAAGCAGCAGTTGTAATTCCAGAGATCTCCATTTTCCAGGTAAGTTCAGCGCTGACGTGAAAGAACATCTTTCCTTCAATGGTGTATTTATATTCATCATACTATTTTTGCCTCTCAAAGCAATATACTCCGTAACTCACAAATTTTCTTGGACCCATAACTCTATCTGAAGCTCCATTTTCCTCTATTCACAGTGTAATTCTTACACATCATTCATCCAGTCAGTCCCACAGGGTCATTAGAAGTTTGCTATTAATACAAAATCTTTAATATGCACAACATAGTTCAGGGTTATTACAGTTTCAAAACTAGATTTAAACTAAACCAATACACTGAAAAATAGATCAATAAATACAAACACTAAATATGGAAATATGTATAATGTATGTGTGTATCAGCATGCAGTTATGTCTCAGGCAGATATGTAAAATGTGGTGTGATCTGATTAGACACTGGGCTTTGCCACAAGAGGGCATAAAATTGCTTCCCCATTGCTTCCCCTGCTTCTATATAATAAGGCTCTCGGAGGCTCCTTTTTGGTAGTTTACCTCTTGGTGAGAGATCTCTGACTGCTAAACATGCGTCTACAATGCACTCGAAGACATTTTAACCAAGCAGGATGGTCATTTTGATGAATTGCCCACCATCTAGGCTGTTCTGACCTAGCTGTTAGAAGGTGTTGGGAGCAGTGGTTCCATGAGGGTATGCACACATGGCAAATAAGCTCCAGACAGCCCAGACAGACCACCAATAGAGAGGATCATCTGATCCACCAACAAGCACGAGCAGCTCCCACAGTTTTGTTGTCCACCACCGAGAAACAGATGGGATCTTCACTAAACAACCCTTTCTCTCCCCGGACTATTTCCAGGTGTTTAGCAGAGGGATATTTGTTGTGATGGCACCCATTACGTGTCTTGCCATTGACAGCTAGCAACCGCTGTCCTTGTTTGCAGTGATGTCACGAACAAGAAACCTGGACTGCTACGGATGGAACCATATCATCTTTAGTGACAAATCCAAGTTCTGTTTGGGATCCGACAACCGTCAGGTTTGAGTATGGAGGCCTTGTGGTGAAGGTTCCTGGTGTGGGGAGAACATGCCAGAGACCTGGTGGATGTACATGCAATACCATATTCAAACCTGTAATCCTCACACAAATGATACAGAGGCTTCAAATAACATTTTTTCTGGAAATGCATGAGGTTGCACACATTGCAGTGTTTTGTCACATTCTTGCCACATTAGTTAAAAAAAGTTTGTGTTGATTGAAGTATCATTGCGTCATTTAATACAACAGCATATTATTCTTCAGTATACAAATGCAGCCCATTGAAAATGTCACAGCTGTTACTGTATTAGGTTACCAGGGGAAGATAACAGGTTGTGTAGGGTGATAGATTTGTATATTCATAAAATCTCTTTATACAGATAATGCTGGAGAAATAAGCATCCCCATTCTTAAACAATGACAGCAGAAGGCATCCTGTGTTCAGCCCACAGAAATCTCATTTCAAGCGAAATGCCACAGCTGAAGTGGATGCTGCGAGTGACTGCAGTATCAGAACTCTGCAGAATTCTGGCTTGAGCATAATCAGCAGTGGTGGAAAGAAGAGGGTTTTTTATTGTGGTCAGTGTGTGTAGGGGACACAGTGGTGCAGCCCTAAACCATGAACCTTGAAATCCTATTCCCTGCATGAGCAGCACAGTGAAAGATTCACTGAGTGCCACAAACAGACACTTCTCTCTCTAGCTAGCCCTCAGCCTTTTTTTCCCTCATCTCCTTCCATCTTATTGTGCAGTCTTCCTTGTACCTTATCACTTCCTTCTCTGTGCAAAATTCCCTTAATTCACCATTCTCCCAAAATCTTGCATAAATTTCCATCACATTTTTCCCCCGTCTTGTCATTTCTCACTCATTTGGTTGTTTAGCTGCATCCTGGATCCAGGTCTTGCATCAGTCTCCCTTTATCTTGTCCCATCACGTGCATTTTTTTTTTTTTACATCAACATACTTCGCACAAAGATATTTTCCACAAATCATGAATAATCTAATATTACATATTTATTACACATTAATGTAATAAATATGTTAATACACTGCAATTGTTTTAGCTAAATAAGCGAAACACTACACCAGTCAGTTTGTCAGTGGGGTAATAGCAGTTGCCCTATACATCCAGGAAGTCACAAAAGGAACTGCTGGCTTGCTTGCCTCAGCTAAGGCCAACCATTCACGATTATACCACTAGAACAAACTAATAGACAGAAAAAAATGACAAAACCCTCTGCTAACAAACATTTGTCGTCTCTCATTTTGCAAAAATAAAAAACCTTGATGAGCCCCAATCCTTTTGAAAGAGCATAATGTGAACTGTTAAATGAATCCCAAGGTAAACGAGCAAGAACACTGGCTCCAATAAGGCTATCATGCAGGGACTGCTGTCGGAAACCACAAAGCTGGCTTTTGTTAGGCCAACTGCAAATATTCTGAAAATTACAAGACCCTAAAGGCACAGCAAACCCCTATCTCACTACCAACTATTAAGAGAATAGGTCAATGTTTGAAACAACAGGTGATGTTGCCAGAAGAAAAATTCTGGAAGTCCCAAGGATTCTTCAAGCAGAGATGACCAGCTGCTGAAATAGATCTCAAAGGCAGGATAAAAAGACTTCAAAAACTGTCAGCAAAACTCAAGAAATCAAAACTCGTTCAAGAAGAAAAATAACCAGAAGGTTATCTAAAGCAGGTTTTGTGTCTAGAATATGTTAAAAAGCCATTGCTGTCCATGAAAAACATAAAGGACAGAATGATGTTTCTGGCAGAACACGAAAAGTCAGATTCAGAGTGGTTCAACAGGGTTGTGTGAACTGATGATTTACGATTTAAGTTGCATGGTGATGGTCCATAAATGTCTCAAAGATCTGGTGAGAAAAACAAGAGTGAATGCATTTCTATTAGCATGGAAATAGAGGTGTCATGGTGTGAGGAGTCTTTTCTGCGGCTTTGAAATGCCATTTAATGCTTAATTTAATTGCCCTGTCAATTTAAAGCAGATTTGAATTTGGCTCCAGTAAGGTTCACCTGTACTCATTCCGGTGCTAAGTGTGAAATTAGGCAAATATTACACATAGCATCATTCAAACTAGTTCTATTGTGGTCCACATTGTATGCATACATCACAAACTGTGTACAGGTACGCACTGTTGAACAACCATTCGATCAAGGTCAATTCACTGTAACAATGAAGTCGTAAAAACTATAATAAATTATAAAAAAAAAACGTTTTTAACTCTGGACGTTTTGGCCATAAACAGCTGGTCACCTCATCAGCCAAACAATGCTTCGGATGCACAAGCAGAGGCGAGAGTCAGAATTTAAAAGCGCAAGTCTGTCGTGTGTGTGTGTGTGTGTGTGTGTGTGTGTGTGTACACAGTGTTGTGAGAAAGTGTTTGCCCCCTTCCTGATTTCATATTTTCCCGCATGTTCGTCACACTTAAGTGTTTCGGAACATCAAACCAATTTAAATTAGTCAAAGTAAACACATGCAGTTTTCAAATGAAGGTGTTAATCATTAAAAAATCCAAACCTACATGGCGGTGTGAAAAAGTGATTGCCCCCCTTGTTAAAACATAACTTGACTATGGTTTATCACACCTGAGTTCACTGTCTCTAGCCACACCCAGACCTGATTACTGCCACACATGTTCTCAAACAGGACATCACCTAAATAGGACCTGCCTGACAAAGTGAAGTACACCAAAAGATCCTTAAAAGCTACACATCATCCCGAGATCCAAAGAAATTCAGGTACAATTGAGAAAGAAAGTAATTGAGATCTGTCAGTCTGGAAAGGGTTATAAAGCCATGGACTCCAGCGAACCACAGTGAGAGCCATTATGCACAAATGGTGAAGACATGGAACAGTGATAAACCTTCCCAGGAGTGGATGACCGATCAAAATTACCCCAAGAGCACAGTCACAACTCATTCAAGTGGTCACAAAAGACCCCACAACAACATCCAAAGAACTGCAGGCCTCACTTGCCTCAGTTAAGATCAGTGTCCACAACAAAAAGACTGGGCATAAATGGCCTGCATGGCAGAGTTCCAATACGAAAACCACTGCTGAGCAAAAGAACATTAAAGCTCATCTCAGTTTTTCCAGAGCACATCTTGGTGATCCCCAAGACTTTTGGGAAAACATTTTGTGGACTGACGAGACAAAAGTTGAACTCTTTGGAAGGTGTGTGTCCCATTACATCTGGCGTAAAAGTAACAGCATTTCAGAAAAAGAGCAATATACCAACAGTAAAATATTGTGGTGGAAGTGTGATGGTCTGGGGCTGTTTTGCTACTTCAGGATCTGGAAGACTTGCTGTGATAAATGGAACTATGAATTCTGCTGTCTACCAAAAAATCTTGGGTTCTGCAGCAGGACAATGACCGAAAACACACCAGCAAGTCCACCTCTGAATCGCTGAAGAAAAACAAAATGAAGACTTTGGAGTGACCTAGTCAAAGTCCTGACCTGCATCCTATTGAGATGCTGTGGCATGACCTTAAAAAGGCCGTTCATGCTCGAAAAAGTTGTCACAAATGCTTGGTTGCAGTTGTTGCTGCTAAGGGTGGCCCGACCAGTTATTAGGTTTCACTTTTTCACACAGCACCATGTAGGTTTGGATTTTTTTCTCCCTTAATAATAAACACCTTCATAAAAAACTGCATGTTTTGTTTACTTGTGTTGTCTTTGACTGATACTTAAATTGGTTTGATGTTCCAAAACACTTAAGTGTGAAAAACATGCAAAAAAATAGGAAATCATTAAGGGGACAAAGACTTTTTCACACCACTGTATATAACTACCTTACCGGACATGTGCTCAATTCTCGTTAGCTCAAATTCGGACTACAGAATTGTTCATGAGACACAGCTTGAGTCCCTCTACTCTAGCCCATACTTTCACATTTGAATTGCTCTTTTTGCTGTCATTTAAGCATCGACGGCATAAAACAATACTGCATTCAGCAACGTTTGATGAATTACCTTATCAAAGACTGTGGACTTGTTTCCTTTATCTGTTTCCTTTTCTTTCTTCTTCTCTTCCTTCTTCTTCTCCCTCTCCTTCTGTCAGAATGTGGAGAGACAAAATTGCACATTAGTGCTAGCTGCACTTAGCCGTCATCATAATCACAGTTGCACTTAAACACAATCATTTGCACACCACTTTAAATACACACACATAAGCAGGTAAAAAGTCCTTCACGGCATATGTAGGGAATAAAGGATTAAGTCAGATAAAGTCCAAACTCATTTTAGACCAAATTAAACTGTATTAAGCTTTGACAACTTAAGTGCGGGAGTCTAAACTTTCACAACTTTTTAGATAGACCGTAATGTCTGCATCTCTAATGGGAATCGAGTGTCCAGGGAGTCCAGGGGAGGGAGTTACTATAAATGACATTTAGGTCAGATCACAGAAGACACACGATCTTCACGCTGGTCTACTTGTACCAATTTGCACAAAAAGCTGAAAGATGAAACGCATGCAAGCAAGCTTCTGAAATAAAGCTCTGAGAAGGAAGTGGCTGCTCTGATTATTAGAAGCTTAGGGGAAGGAAATATGAGTAGTACACAGCACTATAAGTTTGTATCAGCCACTTGAAGCTTGTTATGTGGACTTCGAATACTTTATTTCCCCTATGCATGCTGACAGGACTGCAAGATTGATTTCTTCTACATTAGCACACCCACACTCCAGCCTCGACCTTACCTCAGCCACAGGGCTTATTGCACAGATTACAGAGCAGAGCTATAGCTCACAACAAGTTTGAGAACCATTTACAGATTGACTGCTTTGAATAATCAATTAATTTGCAAGAAAAAGGGCAAATATCATGATGGTTTGGTTATAATCAAAGAAGAATTCAGAAGCAAGGAAAATATTTTCACTAACAGGAAACCTATCACTAGGCTTACATCTCCATTTGGAAAGGACCCTGGGGTTGTATAGATTCTGTGGATGGCCAGATGTGAGGCATCTTGGAAACCTCACTCTCTAAAACATTGAATTTAAACATTGTAAAAAGACTTGACTGCCTCCAGAGACTTGATGCAGTTCAATCTGATCCTTGTAAAGCACAGTAACATATGTTCCACGACCGAGGGACACATCCTCCAACGTGGTAATTTAAGAAATATGTAGCTAGTCACTGCAAAAGTCAGGATTAAATGAATTGATGCCAGCTGAAATACAATAATCACTGCACTAATTTCCCAAAACTCCAAAAGTGTTGGCTTATTTGAATCCAAATAATGACTTTTCTTTTATGAATGAATGAATAAAATGATCACACATCACTGGCAAATAAAAAAAAATGGGTTGGCGCACTGTCTAGGGTTGTTCCTACTTTGCGCCCTGTGCCATTGGCTAGGCACCGGCTTAAGGCAGTTCAGAAAATGAATGAATGAATGAATGAATATAACATAATGAATGTCATTTTATTAAAATAATTAACTAATGTCTAGTTTCTTATTCTTTGAATAAGAATTGCATAATAATCCCAATGAATTACAAGAAACACATCAAAGATGTTCTCACTTGCTAAGAACTTGTTTTCATTTTTACACTGTACACTCAGACTTGCCATTTTGTGGAGCTCAGAGTATAAATCACTAAAAGGCAGAACACTAAATGTCTAACTAGTAATGTAAAACTATCTCTAAAGAGTTTGGACTCCACCAATCCACAGTCAGACAGATTGTGTACAAATAGAGGAAATTCAAGACCATTGTTACCCTCCTCAGGAGTGGCCGACCAACAAAGATCACTCCAAGAGCAAAGTGTGTAATAGTCGGCGAGGTCACAAAGGACCACAGGGTAACTTCTAAGCAACTGAAGGCCTCTCTCACATTGGCTAATGATAATGTTCATGAGTCCACCATCAGAAGAACACTGAACAACAATGGTCTGCATGGCAGGGCTGCAAGGAGAACGTCACTGCTCTCCAAAAAAAACATTGCTGCCCATCTGCAGTTTGCTAAAGATCACTATGGACGAGCCAGGAAGGCTATTGGAAGGATTGTGTTGTGGATGGATGAGAACCAAAAATAAACTTTTTGGTTTTTTAAAACAAAGAATAAGTTTGGAAGAAAGGAAAACACTGGATTCCAGCATAAGAACCTTATCCCCATCTGTGAAACTGGTGGTGGTATGGTAGTCTTTATGGTTTGGGCCTGTTTTGCTGCATCTGGGCCAGGATGGGCTTGACATCATTGATGGAACAATGACTTCTAAATTATATCAGAGAATTCTAAAGGAAAATGTCAGGACATCTGTACATGAAAAGACCCTAAGCACACAAGTGTTCTACCAAATAATGGTTTTAAAGAAAAATAAAGTTAAACTTTTGGAATGGCCAAGTCAAAGTCCTGACCTTAATCCAACTGAAATGTGGGAAGGACCTTTAAGCAAGCAGTTTAATGTAAGGAAACCCCACCAACATTCCCAGAGGTTTGAAGCTGTTCTGTACGGAAAAATGGGGCTAAAATTCCTCCAAGATGGTGTGCAGGACTGATCAACAGTTCCAGGAAACGTTTAGTTGCAGTTATTGCTGCACAGGGGGGTCACACCAGATACTGAAAGCAAAGGTTCACATACTTTTGCCACTGACTAATATGCAATATTGGATCATTTTCCTCAATAAATAAATGACCAAGTATAATATTTTTGTCTCATCTGTTTAACTGGGTTCTCTTTATCCACTTTTAGGACTCTATGGAAATCTGATGATGTTTTAGGTGATATTTATGCAGAAATATAGAAAATTCTAAAGGGTTCACAAACCTTCAAGCACCACTGTACCCAAAAGCCTCACTATCAGAAATAGCACAATTACAAACAATAAGAGTTTCATCTGCATTTTAATAATATGACTATTTTATCACACCCCCACCATTTGTTATGCCACTGCTTGTGTGCTTGTATTTGTTTGGTGGTTGAACAGTCCAAGTTACAGATGGAACTGTTTTTGTAAGATTTGAGATGGTTTGAAATGCATGTTTTCATAATGAAGGTAAAACAAAACCCACTTCTGCATTACACCTGCGGCTTTCCCACAACAGATAAAGTCTGGTTTGGGGGGGGGGGGGGGGGGGGGTGGGGGGGTGGTGTCCTGGTTTGGGAAAAAAACAAGAGTCCAAAAATAAATTAACAGCTACTGCATTAGTTTATGTGTTCATAAGACTCAGGTTTTTATTTCCCCTGTCTGTTTTCAGACCACTTGGGCGTAGGTTATGCTGTGGGAATCTCAAGTAAAAATAACTGCGTGAGGCGGTTTCCAGAAATCAGAGACGGAGCACTGATCTCATTCATAGCTTTTTCTAATGATAAGGTACTAATTGTGCACAAACTTTGGTTTGGTTTCCAGCAACACAATGTACTTGCTGAGAAAAAAATTAAACCTGTCATATCAGGGGTCTCAGAGTGACATTTCATCGCAACAGAACAACACAAGCAACATTTCAGGACCAATTAAAAAGAAAAAAGTATAAACCTTCGGATATAACCATAGGGAGGAGGGGGGTGGGGGAAGAAAAACTAGCTGAACAGTGACTGACTGAACAGTGGTGAAACGGCGTTTGAGGAAGGAAAGAACTGATCTTTTACTGGCGATTTCAACAAAATAAAAAGGAGCAAATTCACAGATTGTCAACAACACTACCCTATACAGTCAATGTGTGTGTGTGTGCTAAAAAAAAAAAGTAAAATTTGCAATAATGAAGATGGGATCAGTGTATAGTTAAAAAAAAATGGGGGGGGGCAATTCCAATAGGTAAAACAGAAGACTACAGTTTTTATCAATATCTTGCTGTGGTTCATAACCACAATGTAAGGTAAACAAAGCATTCTGAAACACCCTTTCACTTTTTTACATTTTGTTATGTTGCGGCGTTGTGTTTTTAAAAAAAAAAAGAAAAAAAAAAGTGAATGTGAAAACAGAATTTAAGAATTCTGAGAACTTAAGAATTTAAAAATTTATACATTTTTTGCAAATTTCTTAAAACTGAAAATCTAAATTTTTCCATGGACACAAGTTTTCAGACTTGTTGATATGATACTGGAATTTAGTTCTAGGGGCCAACCATTTCGGTTGATCATCTTTGAGATGTTCTTGATTGGAGACCACCTGAGGTAAATCCAGTTGATTGGTCATGATTTGCAAAGACACACAGCTGTCTATAAAAGGTCTCACAGATAATAATACATATCAGAGCAAAAAACAAGCAAAAAACATATCAATGAGAGGTAAAGAACTGCCTGTGGAGTTCAGAGACAGGACTGTGAGGAGGGACAGATCTGGAGAAGGCTCCAAAAAATCTGCTGCACTGAAAGTTCTGAGAGTTTACAATGACCAACCATAATACTTAAATGGAAAACCGTTTGGAACAACACCAGGACTCTTTCTAGAGCTGACTGCCCCCACTGAACTAAGTAATTGGAAAGAAGAACCTTGTTAAGAGATGTGAACCCATGGTCACTTCAGCTGAGCTCCAAAGATCCTGAGTGCAGATGGGAGACACTTCCAGAGTGGTCAGACAGGAGCATCTCCTCAGTAAAAGACATATAAATGCCCATTTGAGGTTTGCAAAAAAGCACATAAAGGACTGTAAAACAAGATTCTCTGGTCTGATGAAACCAAGTTTTAACATGTTGGTCATGTCTGACTGGTCAGGGTTAACGGAAAGCTGAATGGAGCAAAGTACAGAGATATTCTTAATGAACACCTTATTCAGAGCACTTGATACCTCAGACTGGGCCAAAGGTTCAACTTTCAATAAGACAATGACCCTAAGCAACACAGTCAAGACAACACAGTGGCTAAGAGACAACTCTGTGAATGTTCCTGAGTGGCTCAGCCAGAGGCCTAACTTAAACCCAAACAAATATGTCTGGAGAGAAAATATATATCACCAAATCCAGGTCTGCAAACCTTCTGGAATCATAACCAAGGAGTCTGGAGGCTGTAATCACTGCCAAAAGGTGCTTCAACAGAGTAAAGGTTCTGAATACATATGTGAATCCAATATTTTAGTTTTCCCTTTTCAATAAATTTGCAAAAAAATCTAATACTCTGTTGCTATCAAGAGGTATAGAGTGCAGAATGTTTTTTGTTTTTCATTTTAGAACAAGGCCAGAGCATAACAAAATGTGAAAAAAGTGAAAGGGTCTGAATACTTTCTGAATGCACTGTATAGGCACCACTGGTAACGTGTGCTGAATTGACATATTATTTAATGGTTTAAGATACAGCCTTCCAATGTGCATTCAAAACAAAATGACTGATATAATAATAGAAAAACATATTATTGCCTTCTATCAAAACGGCTTCGAGTAGATAGACACCAACATTGGTAACAGCAATATAATTTCCCACCTTTGTAATTGTTTTCATAATACATATTTCACTGAGGTTATAAATGTTTTAACCTCAGTTTTGTAAAATTCTAGATTGCTATGATTTATTTATCGCAAAAACACACGGCTTTAAAACTGAGGACAATTTGATCAGACATTCTGATCTGTTTATCCTGTGTATACCACATTATTAGATCCCAAAGCACATTTTTCATATATGACTCAAGACAGCACACAGTGAACTACAGTACCTCCAGTTTGTTTTTTTCAGCTGTTTGTGAAGAGGGAGAGGGTGCTGAAGGCAAAGCAGCATCAGAAGTCTTCTGCGTAGAGTCAGGAGGGAATTGGGGTCGGTGAAAGAAGGGAGGGAGGGAGGGAGAGAGAGAGAGAGAGAGAGAGAGAGAGAGAGCGCGCGAGATAGATGGGATAGATGGAGATGGAAAAGATGGGATAGATGGAGGGAAAAAAGGAGACGAAAAGGTAAAAGACAAGCAGCTGAAGAGAATTCACAGATTTGCACATTTACTGCACAACAGGAACAATGCTTCTACACACACACACAAATTCAAAATCTGACTAAAACTGAAATAAACATAGAACTGACCAACAAATAAACTAGTAAATCAGTCAATTATATAAAAAGAACAAAATCCTGTTTGCCATTATTGGAGTGCCTCCATTATACAAATGCCATCAGGTACAGATTAGAGCCACTATGAATATGCACACCAGTGTGTTTGGGAGATCAATTCTTTCCTTTCACAGAACCTCACTGTGCAGGAGAATAAGTGGGGTTCGTCTAAAGACATGCAGTTTATCCATATATAGTCTGCCAGGTGACAAAACAAGATGGAAACAACAAAGCAACTGCACAGAAACAAATACAAAGAAGGTCCAGATAGAGAACAAGACAGGGTATGACAGTGTTCAGTTATGCAAATCATTTTAAATGTCTAAGACCCCATCGAGACTTTTCATGCGTTTCGTTACTGGAGAAGTTTTTCTCCATGTGCATTTACACTTGACAAACCCACGTCCAGTCAGCCAGACTGAAATCCAATTGCTGTATTCCATGTAAATCAGCTCATAACACTGGAGTGTGTTGCTTACAGTCTTTAAATTGTAAAAGATTGTTGCTCCATCAAACATTACAATTTGACATAATCACTTTAAATATCTCTAGTCTATGAAAAAGGCACCGACTATGGGAGTTAATGTTAAGAAGTACAAATTAAAACATTAATAATGAATACAGCACTCATGATGACTGACATCAGTGGTGTACAGATCAAATCTGGACACGAGAGCAAACTGGTGGGAGCCGACATGTGACTACAATGCATCTCAAGCCACCTCCTACAGTGGTTCGAGCAAATCGGACCAAATGGATATCACTGCATCTTAGGGTGCATTTACACAAGCATTTTAAAGTTAATTCAGTTCTATTCGGATACACAATCTTAATACTCGATATGCATGAAAGAACTTCACATTAAACAAGCACAAATGCTTTCATCTTTCCAAGATGCATCTGACTTGCTGAATCCACCCAATACCTGGTGTGTGCGCGATACTGAAAAACGCAATCAATATATTTTCTGGGATTTTATCGATAACAATAATTAGACAATACTTTGGCAATAGTTCTCCGACGTAGTTTGTAGATTGCCTTCATTCAAGCAGCCAAACCAAACCGCCACAACATGAGTGAGGAATAAATATAATGAAGTAGACTGCGTGGTTGGTGGTATCTCCAATTTGTCTCTTGGTGCAGACTGTTCACTCATATTTAACTTCAGTCACGTACTTTTAGGTAGACTGTTAGCTTGCTTTGTGGCGCTAGCACGCTGCCTGCACAGTGCACATGCAGTAGTCCGTCTTACCTGGCTACGTGACACAGTGAATATGAGGGTGTTAAGTGGTGTTTTGAATGCTTGTATGGCAAAATGAGTGATCCATTTGATAATGTCAGCTCGCACATTGTTAACACAACAAGTAAGATATTAACATAGACGTTACATATTGTACACCCCTACCCAACACTTTATGACAGCACGCGTCAGTCATCCATCACATTTGACATCTGGACGAACAATAATGGAAGACCCGCAGGGTTAGCAAACGCAAGAAACGTCTTCATTTCATAAGTAACTTGGTCCAGTGTTACGAGCTGATTTTGCATAGTTCACATATTATTGCAGGATCCTGCAATTGAGTTCAATAGGACCAAATGGAAATGCTTTCAACTATTAAGTCTAATACATATGGTTAAAAACGTATCCTGATACAATCTAAATGATGCATGAAAAGACCAGGTATAAACTGGGTAATATTAGTAACTGGACATGTATTATACCTTTGACGCATCACCTTTACAAGGTGTTTCATCAGGTTTATTGGTGGACAACTTCCCAGCCATGTAACCAACAGGATTTAAACATGTATAGTGGAAGATGCTGATGGATAAGAATGGAAAAGCAAGCCACAAAAAGACAGGATCATAAGAAGGAAACAAGCTTCATAGGGAGACTGGGGGAGAGAAGGAAAGGTGACGCTTTCTAATTAAATTCAGCAAAGTCGCACCATCAGCAACACAGGTCTTCAGAGACCAAGTAATACAAGCAGGTCCATTATGGCCCTGGTTAGTGCATAGCTGTTCAGACTGGGCCATTACCTGCCTACGAAGCCTGCTCATAATCCTGTTTTAATGGATCAGCATCAGTGCTAAGCTTTGCCTCTGCATTAAAGAGCCGATAACTGATATGGTGCAAACTTCTTTCCTCTGCACCGTTTAGCAAAGGCTGCATCGAGGGAAATAATGAGCAAAGTGCCCACTAGAGGGGATTGAGGCAGACCGGTCAATATGCAGGGACAACTATCATCAGAGAGCACTGAGGGTGAACCATATCTCCAACTCAATCTTAATGCAATCTGGGAAGCAGCAAAAAGCCTCAGGTAATTGCGCTCCCATCTTCTGGACAGAGCTGTGCACAGCCACAAAGGGCCAGAGGTCTATATCAGTGAGAACAATACAGGGAATAGACATTGATGCTAGACAATGCAGCCCAATCAACAATGGCTAAAGAGAAGCCACATTATGATGACTGGGTCATAGGAGTCACTGCTCAGTCGATCAGTAAGAAAGCTATTACTGACTGACCAATAGAAGACCACATCAATGGTATAATTATGTGTTCAGGCCTTAAACGAGTACACACATGCTCAAAGAAACGTCAAACAAGTATGCAGTCCTCTTTTATAAGAATCTAGGGCCCATATTTTAATTATCTTTAAAATGATATAGATATTGCTATGACACTTGACATTTAGTTCTGGGGGCCTCCCATTTCTCTTGATCATCTTTGAGATGTTTCTTGATTGGAGTCCACCTGTGGTAAATTCAGTTGATTGGACATGACTTGGAAAGACACATGTCTATATAACATCTCACAGATAATGCATATCAGAGCAAAAACCAAGTTATGAGGAGGAAAGAACCCCTCTGCAGAGCTCAGAGACAGGAGTGTGTACAGGTACAGATTTGGAGGTGGAGGATTTGGAAGACTACAAAAAATTCTGCTTTACTGAAATTTCCCAAAGAGCACAGGGCCTCCATAATTCTTAAATGGAAGAAGTTTTGAACAACCAGGACTCTTCCTAGAGCCAAACTAAGTAATCAGGGGAGAAGGGCCTTGTTAAAAGTGGTGACCAAGAACCCAATGGTCACTGACTGAGCTCCAAAGATCTTGTGCGTAAACGGGAGAAACTTCCAGAAGGTTTGCCATCACAGCAGCACTCCACCAATCTGGGCTTTATGGCAGAATGGCCAGACAGAAGTCTCTCCTCAGTAAAAGAAACATGAAGACCCATCTGGAGCAATAAAGCACCTAATGAACTCTCAGACTGTGAGAAATAAGATTCTCTGGTCTGATGAACACAAGATTGAACACTCTGCCATAAAGCCCAGATTGGTGGAGTGCTGCAGTGATGGCTGACCTTCTGAAAGTTTCTCCCATCTGCACCCAGGATATTTGGAGCTTAGCCAGAGTGACAACTGGTTTCTTGATCACCTCTATTACCAAAGCCTTTCTCTCCAAATTACTTGGTTTGGTGGGACGGCCAGCTCTAGGAGGAGTTCTGGTTGTTCCAAACTTCGTCCATATAATAATTATGGCCCTGTGCTCTTGGGAACTTTCAGTGAAGGAGAATTTTTGTAGCCTTCTGAAGCAGATCTGAAGCACACAATCATGTCTCTGAGCTCTACAGGCACTTCTTTACTCCTCATGACTTGGTTTTCGGTCTGATATGCATTGTTAGCAGACATTACATAAACAGATGTGTTTCATTCCAAATGAAGTCCAATCAACTGAATTTACCACAGGTGGACTCCAATTAGCGTGTAGAAACATCTCAAAGATGATCAACAGAAATGGGAGGCCCCTAGAACTAAATTCAAAAAGTTTGACAGCAAAGGATGTAAATACATGCAACATTTTACCTTTTCCTTTTTAATACATTCGGGGTATGGGGTATCAACTTCAGATTGATGGGGGATTATTCTGGCATCGGCCCTCAACATGACAAAATGGGGAAAAAGTGACTTAAGACCTTCCGAATGCATTGTATATAACATTTTATATCAAATTCAAACAATATATCTTTAATTAGTGGCCCTGAAATGCCATTATATTGAATGCCTGAAAGCAGTAAGGATTATATTGTTGTCTAATGATAAATTGCTTTAAAGTCAACAGCAATTCTCACCATCTTATGATTGGTGAATGCTGGAGAATTAGTGAGATATTGATGGCTGCTATGCTGGGCATCGGCCCTCAAACATGACAAAATGGGGAAAAAAAAAAAAACAAAAAAAAAAAAAAAAAAAAAAAAAAAAAAAAAAAAAAAAAAAAAAAAAGTGCCTTAAGGACCGTCCGAATGCATTGTATATAACATTTATATCAAATTCAAACCAATATATCTTTAATAGTGGCCCTGAATGCCATTATATTGATGCTGCAGACAGTAAGGATTATATTGTGTCTAATGATAAATTGCTTTAAAGTCAACAACACTTCTCACCATCGTAGATGGTGAATGCGGAGAATTAGCTGAGTAATATATATATATAATAAGATATATATATATATATATAATATGACACAATACATACATACATACATAACAGTATATATATACACTGTGTATAATGATATATAATATATATAATATATATCTATATATATATAGTATATATTATATATATATATATATAATATATATATTATATATATTACACATTACATTACAACATATTACACACACCACACATATTCTCTCTCTATTATAAATATCAAACATTAAGGAAACACTCAATAACACATCCTAGATCGAATGAATGAAATATTCTCATTGAATACTTTGTTCTGTACAAAGTTGAATGTGCTGACAACAAAATCACACAAAAATCATCAATGGAAATCAAATTTATTAACCAATGGAGGCCTGGATTTGGAGTCACACACAAAATTAAAGTGGAAAAACACACTACAGGCTGATCCAACTTTGTAATGTCCTTAAAACAAGTCAAAACAAGGCCTCCACGTGCCTGTATGACCTCCCTACAATGCCTGGGCATGCTCCTGATGAGGTGACGGATGGTCTCCTGAGGGATCTCCTCCCAGACCTGGACTAAAACATCCGCCAACTCCTGGACAGTCTGTGGTGCAACGTGACGTTGGTGGATGGAGCGAGATATGATGTCCCAGATGTGCTCAATCGGATTCAGGTCTGGGGAACGGGCGGGCCAGTCCATAGCTTCAATGCCTTCATCTTGCAGGAACTGCTGACAGACTCCAGCCACATGAGGTCTAGCATTGTCCTGCATTAGGAGGAACTCAGGGCCAACCGCACCAGCATATGGTCTCACAAGGGGTGTGAGGATCTCATCTCAGTACCTAATGGCAGTCAGGCTACCTCTGCCGAGCACATGGAGAGCTGTGCGGTCCTCCAAAGAAATGCCACCCCACACCATTACTGACCCACTGTCAAACCGGTCATGCTGAAGGATGTTTTGGGGGGGGGGGGGGGGGGGGGGGGGGGGGGGTAGGCAGCAGATCTCTCTCAACGGGTCTCCAGACTCTGTACGTATGTCACCTGGGTCAGTGTGAACCTGCTTTCAACTGTGAAGAGCACAGGGCGCCAGTGGCAAATTTGCCAATCCTGGTGTTCTCTGACAAATGCCAAGCGTCCTGCACAGTGTTGGGCTGTGAGCACAACCCCCATCTGTGGACGTCAGGCCCTCATACCATCCTCATGGAGTCGGTTTCTAACGGTTTGTTTCTAACACATGCACATTTGTGGCCTGCTGGAGGTCATTTTGCAGGGCTCTGGCAGTGCTCTTCCCGTTCCTCCTTGCACAAATGCGGAGGTAGCGGTCCTGCTGCTGGGTTGTAGCCCTCCTACGGCGTCCTCCACATCTCCTGGTGTACTGGCCTGTCTCCTGGTAGCACCTTCAGCCTCTGGACACTACGCTGACAGACAGAGCAAACCTTCTTGCCACAGCTTGCATTGATGTGCCATCATGGATGAGCTGCACTACCTGAGCCACTTGTATGGGTTGTAGAGTCCGTCTCATGCTACCACGAGTGTGAAAGCACCACCAACATTCAAAAGTGACCAAAACATCAGCCAGAAAGCATAGGTACTGAGAAGTGGTCTGTGGTCCCCACCTGCAGAACCACTCCTTTACTGAGTGTGTCTTGCTAATTGCCAATAGTGTGTGTGTATCTATCAACAGATCTCATTAACAAAAAGATAACGACATGTCAACACACTGTAGGGCAATTTGGTATACTTGTCATTAAATTTTTTTTTTAAATACACATGATGGCAATCACAGCACCATATGACACACACGCACACAAGCTGTCTTTCTGGTCACGCTGGTGGTGTGATTGCCATTATGTGTATTTACAAAATGAATGACAAGTATACCAAACAGGGCCTTACAGTGTGTTGACATGTTATTACCTTACTGTTAATGAGATCTGTCATAGCTAGGGATACACGAATATCAGTAAAAGTACCACAGCCCAAACTGGCTTGTAAATCTGACTCAGTATTGAATCAGATTTTCAACATCTTCTATACTAATGATAAAAACAAGCAAAAATAAATAAATAAAAAAACACCACCATAAAAAGTTATAATGTTACATCTTTTAAATTAGCAGTCATGCAATGTTCCCACCAAACATGAATAGATTTAAAAACATTCACCTGTAAATAATTGTTTCTGTTATACTGGTATCAAATAAAAAATTTAAAGAAAGTTGTGCTTCAATGGATAAATGAGGAAATGTCATGAGGTTCTGCAGAAGATGGAAGATGGTTAATTGATTATTGACACTTTTTTCAGTGTCTGTACACATGATCATTTTAACAACAGCAAAAACAGTAGCAGGACGAGAGTATCATTGCTTATGATGAGGCTTTTCACTTAAGACACTATTTATTCTCTGGCTGAGGAAGACAATTATTTGAAATTGCACTCTATTAGTGCTGACGTCCTGGGGAGACTTGGTACTGGAAGCTCCTAGCTCCTGGTACAGGTGCAGACATGCAGCACCACACTTTTCTTTTTCTTTTTCCAGGACGGTCTCTCATGTGGCCCAATTTCTCACTAGTATTTCATGTTCTAATCACACCAGCACTGAGGACACAGCTACAAGAGAGCATGGCATGGCAACAACTAACAAACAAACAGCAATTATCTAGAAATCCACATTGTGAGGATTACGACATAGGCTTAGTTTATAGGGGGCAGGAGGGACGTGTCCCCTCAAAGTTTGGAGGGGGTAAAATGTCCCGCACAATAATTCCTGCTGACAGCATCCTTGTAATTTCGTTTTTTAACAGTGTCATGTATTTCCTCTTGGTTGTTAGATTTGGGCGTCATTAACACAATTATTATTAAATGTTATTTTTATACAGTCACGGTTGTGTATTGTGAAGGAAGACAGGCAGAGTTGCTTTTTCACCCGCAGGTTCGTGCTGGATGCCCCCCGCCCCCAGTCACAAACAGCTGACATGTTACTGATTCCGTCATAAGATTTAGTGACTTTTCAGACCCCTCGAGAGAGTTATTTTCCAAAACTTGAGTAGTGGCGAATCTAGTGACTTTTGTGCAAACCATAGTACCGGTATACTCTTTGTGAATTTCAATGCAGTAATCAATATGTACGTATTGTTGTTGAATGAAAATATGCAAAATACTTCTAACAGGAATTAGGCCTTTAGGAAATATCGTTTCAGACAGGCATTGGGTCACAATTTAAAGGACACACTCACACCCACAAAACTACAAAAGACAAAGTCTTAGGGTCTACGCTGCAGAAAATATGTACAAACTATCCACTGCCACTCATTAAAAAAGCACGAACACACAACAATATAAGATCCTAAAGGTGTTACACATTAATTATTCAATAAATGCTGTATTATGTCCGCAAAACACACCCATTTTTAGCTTCTTAAAATGTGATTAAAAATGAATAGACCATACTCACAGAGTCAGCGGCTGCATTCTTGTCATAGTACTTCTTCTTCTCATACTTGTCCCTGATGAAGAACTCCACAGCTCTGAGAGGCTGTTAAGGAAAAGACTCTGAGGACTATTTAACTGCAGTGCACACTGAGACTACAAACACACACACAGACAGATGACAAAAAGAAAAAGAAACAGAAAACAAACAAGAAGGAATAATGAGATACTGAGACAAAGAGAGAAACTTTTAAAAACCTCCACATCTGTGAAGATACTCGACAGAAAATGACTACTTTGTCCAGGACAAAAGGGGGAAAAAAATAAAGAGATTCAACCTGCTTAGCCTTGACACTGAACACCCAGAGAAAGCAAGTCATTAAAATGATCAATCCACTGACTTTAAGCAGTTATAAAAATCATTTTTAAATGATGTCAGTCTTACAGTGAAGCATTATATAGCTTCTGTGCCATATTTTCAAAGAACAAGAAAGACTAAGCTTATTCATATCAGAAACCAATGGTTCTTTATGACGGAGTAGTAACGCAATGATTAAGCATGGAAGGATGACATCGTAACATAAAAATTTTATAAAGACAAATTAATAATACAATAATTTAATAAAAACAAATCAATAAAACAACACTTTCAATCACACTGCCATCCATTTATATCACAGGTCCTAGCAATATAAATCTCGTATTATTACACTCAATGACTCAAAATCATCATAGCTTAACTCCCCTGAACTGTCCCCCTTCTATTGGCTGTCTTCAAGCTTTAAGGCGTTTTATTTGACTGAACCTGAGTAAACTACGAAAAATATGTTAGATGCTAACACATATAAAGATATTTTTTCCTATTGATGGTTTCCATTCATCTTACCACTGAAGTTTATCAGAATAACCAGACACCGTATTAAAAGCAAATCAATTTTCATTAAACAAGGATTTTCTTAAATGGTTCTTGTTGCCCCATCTTGTCTCAGTAAACTTCTAGACACTGCTAGAAGAACCTGAGCAACTGCATCTCAGAGAACAGATACAATTATACTTTCACCATCTTACTCTAAACAAAAGTCCATTTTTCATGCTATTTGATGCTTTCATATGATCTACATTTTTTTCCACTAGATGTGGAAATGCAAGGTATGCATAAACTTTCTATTAATATATTAAGATCAATTACTCCTTTTATAATCTATAATTCAGTGATTATGGAGCCTCTACATATAGATCATATGGGACTGTGGTAGCCTAGCGGGTAAGGTACTGGACTCTCAACAAGAAGGTCCAGGGTTCAAATCCCACCTCTGTCAAGCTGCCACTGTTGGGTCCTTGAGCAAGGCCCTTAACCCACAATTGCTTGGATTGTAAGACTGTATCAGTTGTAAGTCACTCTGGATAAGGGCGTCTGCTAAATTCTGTAAATGGAAATGAAAATAGATCAAACAAAATAGATCAAACAAATAAGTTGATCAAACAAATAAGTTGTTTGTTCACTGTCCAGCAGTCTCAGGTAATCACGGATCATCCAGCTTACCCTACCCTATTGATATACATACCTCACTTTTGTCACAGTCATATCAAACCATTATTTTTACATCACTATAATACACTATCTAGTTGTTTTGACCTACAACAATTAATCATGTCCTGTTTTATAAGAATAGATTTATAAAGTAAATCTGTCATCTACACTTCATAAAGGTTCCTGCATATCTTTATTTACACTGCACAAAGTATAAAGTCACATGCCACCTTGCAGTTCAAGTGCAAGAAGCCACCAAGAAACATGAATATGAATAGTAGTAAGAATGAATAGACAGAAATATCTGTAAAGAGCCTTAAGTTGGAGTGGTGCAGACATGGACCATGAAACATGTTATGTCTATCTATAGAAATACTGCAAAAAGTCTCTTCACTCTTCCACGCTCTGTTCATAGTGTAGCCAATTATTTTATTAAAATCAAGAGATGAGGAGCAGAGGCACAAAGCCCGACAGGGTCTTACCAAGAGAACAAATACAGCTAACCAGATGTGAATTTCCATTTGGGGAAAAAAGCTACATCGGAGATAAACCAAGCCCTGTCAAAAGCTTTTCTGAAAGCAGTTCATCTTAAGCCATCCAGCTTAACCAAACAGAATATTGTACTGCGCTGGTCAGCACAGAACACAGCAAAGATCACAGATAAGCCAGACAAACGGCAAGGAAATTTAATTAAAATGTGGAGAGATTGCAAAGAGAAGAGTATGGAATTAGCTGAGCTGTCACACACACCCAATTAGGCCACCTGTATGTGGAGCTAGAGGAGGAGGAGGAGGAATGGCAATGTCCAAGCAGACACAAAGATAAACAAACAAAGGAACGAGTTGTTACTATTCTAGGCACTGTGTGTCAGTATGCAAGTCCAAGACATGGTGAAAGGGTTTGTTGGGAAAGCTGCATGTTAATCTACAACAGGATACTGTATAATCCTGACGAATGCAGTAAAACACTTCTTGTTTAGCTTTGCACCCAAAGTTTACCTCATTAAGGATCCTGGGGTCATATCACTGACATTTATATTTAGCAAATTAGAATTGAGCTGCACAATGTAAGGCTATAAAGGCATTCTTCATGAGCCCAAGCATAGCCTTAGTGGTTAAGTTAAACATTAAGGCTTGGTATTTGTATTAACTGATCCTGTTATCACAGCTATTTAGTCAATTAAGGAACAAAATACAGTGATACCTCAGTTCTTGACCTCCTTGGAACTCATTGAATTCGGTTCTAGATCCATTTTGACTAGAAAAAAGTGTCTCGGTTTTCGTCGTTTGCTCGGTACTCGGTGCACTTGCATCTACAGTAGGGCTGGGCAGTATGGCCAAAAATTTCTCTCAAGGTATTTTAAGGATTGTACCGGTTTCACTGTATTTTTGTCCCGGGGGGGATTGTTGGGGGATAAGAGGCATTTCTATAAGTGTGTAGCTTACTCTACTGTCAGGAGTAAACAGAAAAAAAATGTGTGTGTGTGTGTGTGTGTGTATTTGTTTATTTATTAGAGATTCACCGACTGCTCCGTTAAAAAAAAACATAGCAGGGGCTACTGGATTGTGCCTGACTCAGTGCTGTTGCTAGCTTTAGCTTCTTTGACCTTGTTTGCTTTGTGAAACTCTGTATATTCAGTGGGGTATTCTGATCGTTTTCGGAGTTGATCCTCCACGGCTTATTTTCACTAGGTATGTAATCTAAACAGCACGCTGCAAAAGTTTCCATGGTTGTGTCCAAAATGGATAACAAAGCCCTTAGTAGTTTCCCTAGTCCATCAATCAGTAATGAGGTAGTTAGGGAGATAATCTATCTAGTTGACTAGCTTAAGTAGCACTCAAAACACTTCTCATCCTTCTCATCATGTCAGCAAACAAATCCTTTAACATGTCTCCTAAACAAACTCTCGAGTGCCTGAAACTTTGAATTATGAACTGGCCCGAACTGAATTATGAATTAAAGTTAATAACAGCACTGTGCGGTTCATGAGGTTGACCGGCACAGAATTATATGACACTGCTGAAGCTGAACACGCTAAAACGGCCGAATCCGTTTTATATATGTATATAATGAAGGCTTTAATTACTATAAGGTTTATTTCGCCCCACAAAATTACACAAATCAAAATGCATGAAACAGTTGCCGAAAGTAAACAGACTGTATTGTGCAATCTGAAACGTTTTAAAGGCAGAGCTTAAAAGGGAGAGGTGCCTATTTTTGGCTGATGTAGTTTTACTTCAGTAAGACGTACCCAGAATTCTGTGGGTTACTCATTACTCTGAATCAGTCTTGAGAGTTGCAGCATTCGTAATGAGGTTCTTCTTTTGCATCTCCGATCTCGCTTTATAATCCAGTTCTGTTCCTTAATCTGATGGAGCTTTCCCAGCTGTTAACAGACTATTTCTAGCCTGTGGTGTATGTTGTGCTACCTGGCAAGCGAGCTTTACCCAGCCTGCTGTTCAGTGATGTAGTTCTACTCAGAGCTCAGCAGCAGCGAAAAAATACTGTATAATTTGCTGCCTATTTATTAAAACTGTATTTCTGCTATTCACCAGTATGGAGGTATCTGAAAAATGCATACCATACGGGAAATTAACACCGATGTACCGGTTGAACAGGTATACCGCCCAGCCCTAATCTACAGTAGTAAATTCTTAGTGCAAATAAGTCTCCATGGGTCCTAAAAAGTTTAGCGATTACAGCCAACCGAAAGGAACCAAGTCCTCCAAAACACAGGTTGCAGTTAGCTTAGAAGCTATGCTAGCACTCCGAGTTCATCAAAAGTGTGTTCGCTTTGCCTTTTCACTTCCAATCCATTACTCACTAAATTACATGACATTTTATAACACTTTATTATAAAATAAGCTTTGTATCAATGACTTTGGCCAACTGTAGATTAATGAAAGTAAATTTTAAACAGTAACTTACTTATCATTGGCTCTGCAATATAATGTATACAATGCTCTACCAAACCTGTAAAATACAATTCCACTTACATATATAATGACTTGTACAGTGTGGATTTTCTGGAGTATGGAACAGATGAATTCAATTTACCATATTTACTACATTTCCTATTAAAAAAATTTGCTTGGTATTCGTCATTTTATGTTCTTGACAAGCCTTCTGGATCAAATTAAATAGGAGAACCGAGGTACCACTGTAGTGTCCACAAAAAACAGCCTTTCCCTTTACTTTATTTATTAAAATTATATTCCTTCTACTTCACTAACCCAGTATTGATTGATTATAAAGTTTAATACTTTAGTATTAAAGCAGAGAACCATCTGAACACAGCTGGAGTCTGTGCATACAGGACAGGAGTTGGACAATTAATCATAGCATCACTTTATATAACACATTTTGACTACACATATCCCACATTAGTAACTCACATAGCATAGCAAACCCAGGCACACAGACAAACAGAAAGACATATACACAGTGGAGAGGATACTGATCCGTTTGCGGCCGTCTGAAGTTGTCTGGCAGATGGGCTTCATACTGCTGTCGGGCCTTGGTGTTGCCCATGCTCTGCATGCTCTGAACACAGACATGACAAACAGAAAGAGAACAGAAGGGAACAAAATAGAAATGAGTATAACACACCATCACAGATAATTCTATCAGTGTCTAATTACCATGAGTTTGTCTGAGCAAACCAAGAGCGAATTCCGAGAGAAAACATTGCAACAATAATTATTCAACAATATTGAACACACAGTAAAGATGATAATATCTCCAGATAAGAATAGCTCAGTCTACCTGTTTTTAACATCTTAAATCTGAGGGTTGTCATTACACATGTTGATCCTGCTAAAATTCAGAAAGCTTGCTTGTATTCATAATACAATGCCTAAGCATTTATCACTTCAGCCAATAATAAACTAAATAAAAACAAAAAATAAAATAAAACAAAAAAAACGGCAGCAAAGTGGTGCAGTGATTAGCACTGTCGCCTCACAGCTCCAATATCTCCAGTTCGATCCCGACTCTGGGCTACGACTGTGTGGAGTTTGCCCGTCCTCCCTGTGTCCATGTAGGTTTACTCTAGATACTCCGGTTCCCTTCCACAAGATATGTGTGTTAGGTTAACTGGTGTTCATAAACTATCCTTAGTGTTTGAGTCTATGTGCTAGGGGTGGGCAATGTGAAGATATTTTATTGCCCTACAGCAACACCATGTTCCCAGGAAGATCATAGACTTAATCCTGGATTACTACAGTAACTTAAAATTAAGAGTCACTACCGAGTCAGGCACATTAAGCTGGCACCGCCTTGAGAAAGGCATAATAACAGGCTGCACCATATCAGCCATCCTTTTCACCCTTGCCATGAACATGGTTGTCAAGTAAGCAGAGGTAGAGTGCAGGGGCCCCCTGATGAAGTCTGGAGTGCGACAGCCTCCAATAAGAGCTGGCGGAAGCTCGAGCTAGCAGGATGGTGTGAATGGGACAGCAAGAAGCTTGGACTAAATGGGAAAATGTGCTGCAGAGGAAGCTCACCTGGTCCAACATCTGGAAAGCAGACTTCCATCGGATCAGGTACCTAGTCCAAGCTGTCTATGATGTCCTACCTAGTCCAGCAAACCTCCATGTCTGGGGTGTGTGAAACACACCAACCTGCCCCCTCTGTCCAGGAAGGGGATCCCTGGAACACCTGCTTAGCAGTTGCCCAAAAGCCCTTGGGGATGGGCGTTATCGCTGATGCCACGGCCAGGTATTACAGGCAGTTGCTGAGAGTATAGCCACTGTCATTAGCACTGTCAAGGGCTACCACAAGCTGAAGCCCATCATGTTCCATAAAGCTGGAGAAAAGCCCTGGGCACCATCACAGGTACAGTCTGGTCTCCTCACCACTGCCACAGACTGGAAGCTGGAACTGGACTTTGGCAGGCAGCTGAAATTCCCAGCTAGAATAACAACAACACGGCTTCAACCAGACATGATAATTTCGGATTCCACCAAGCAACTGATCATGCTGGAGCTCACAGTTCCCTGGGAAGAACGCATGGAGGCAAATGAGAGGAAGCGCGCCAAGTACCAGGAGCTGGTGGATGAATGCAGGAGGCAAGGCTGGCGAACTCGCTGTGAGCCTCTGGAGGTCGGCTGCAGAGGTTTTGCAGGACGATCCCTCTGCAGGGTTTTTACACTGCTGGGTATCACTGGTCAGGCAGAGAGGAAGGCAATCAGATCCGCAACTGAAGCCGCAGAAAAAGCCAGTAGGTGGCTTTGGATCAAGAAGGCAGAATCGTGGACAAACGCTGCTGGGACACAGGCCAGGGTCTGATCAACCTATGGCAGGGTCACCTGGGCGAGGGTGTCTGATGTTGAAAGACCCGAAACACCCCATGACCCCAGGTTACATCACTGATGATGTGTCCCGGCGCATCTGCATCTGTAGGATGTATCTACCACCTTGTATTGTGATCAATTTTGTTATCATGACAGACAATATGCTTTTATGAGCAGATCGAGGATATTGTCAATGCTTAAGGAACACTGACCAGCTACTTGTTTCATTATAAAGAATGGAATTAGTTATGTTTAAATAGATGAAGTGCAGCATATTGTGAATAAAAATCACTTTGCTGAGTATGGAACAATATTTGAATAGTAGTTTTTAAGAATCTGTCGCTACTGGTGCATTTTGTCTGCGATCACATGCATCATGACAAATATCGTGTATCGTGAAAATGATATAATATTTTCATATCATGTCGCCCACCCCTAGTATGTGATCTACGATGATTTGTCGATGTCTAGGGTTGTTTCTGCCTTGTACCACGTGTCGCCAGCTAGGCACCAGCGCGTTACACACAATACCGAGCCTCATTTTGACTTGTTTTAAAGTTGGATCAGCCTGTAGTGTGTTTATCCACTTTAATTTTGTGTGTGATTCCAAATCCAGGCCTCCATTGCTTAATAAATTTGATTTCCATTGATGTTTTTTGTGTGATTTTGTTGTCAGCACATTCAACTTTGTACAGAACAAAGTATTCAATGAGAATATTTCATTCATTCAGATCTAGGATGTGTTATTTGAGTGTTTCCTTTATTTTTTGGAGCAGTGTGTGTGTATGTTATATATATATATATATATACATATATTATATATATATATATATATATATCTATATATATATATATATATATATATATATCTCTCTACTATATAAGTATCTATATATAATACTCACTCTATCTCTCTCCGTATACCACCATGATATATCTATCTCTTGTTCTCTATATATTTCTATATGTTCGTTGTGTATATATATATCTCTAGCTTCTGCTCTCTCTATCTCGTCTATCTCGTCTCTCTCGCTCTCTCCATCTCACTCGTCTCTCATCTCATCTCTCTCATCTCTCTCTTTCGTCATCGGATCTCTCTACATCTATATAATCTCTCGCTCTCTCTATAATCTATATATATACACACACACACACACACACACACACACACACACATACACACGAAATGGAAAAGTCCGTACTATGCTACAAGCAACAAGTGCTGTGTTGGCTTGAACTACAAGTGTCGAGTGCTGGTCATTTTACCGCTGTGATTTCCACTGACTAGCACTGTGCTGCATTTACCTACTTAGAAGTTTAATGTGTTTAAAAGGTGATTTTACATTGCCTGTTCTGGAAATTCCCTCTTGGTGTGTGCAGCCAGCGAGGTATGTTTGTTTATGTTTATATCAAATTGTGCATGTTTATATTTTGGTTCCACAGTGTGTGGATAATGCGTTAAATGTGTGATTGTTACAGAAGAACCATGTTGTTGTGTATCTCCTGGAAAGTGTGATAAGCGTGCGTATAACAGTTCAGGCTTTGGATGCTATGTAGATCCAAAGCCACCGTGACACGGTGCATACCTGTAGTTATTATAGTTAAAAATGACTTCATATTAATTCTGCTGCGCTTATTTTAAGGCATTTCTGTGTGTTCTATGCTTTGCACATGATCCACAGGCCTACATTCTGCAGGGCAGAATTTTAGGAGGGTCCAGGCTACAGCTGAAACTGATTCTCTAAGAGGGGGAATCAGACAATGCAGAATAAAATAAAGAACTTGAGATTCCAAGCCAATTTACACTCTACACACTGTTTGGCCTACACCTGACGCTGAGACACAGACTGGATCATTTACAATTACATTTATGGCATTTAGCAGATGCCCTTATCCAGAGTGACTTACAATTGATACAGTTACAACTCAAGCAATTGTGGGTTAAAGGTCTTGCTCAAGGACCCAACAGTGGTGGCTTGGCAGAGGTGGCATTTGAACCCTGAACCTTCTGGTCCGTAGTCCAGTATCTTAACCACTAGGCCACCACAATCTCGATGACAGTATGCATTCCCTTAGATTACTCCCTGTCAGGTTACTTTCTAGTAAATGTTTCTTGCACGTATACATGATTTTAAATGAAAATAATAAAATGTCCTCTTGTTACTCACAGCTTGTTTCCTCTACTAAACGCTATGCAGAGACACAGTTCTGCTAAACACTCACTTCATTCAGAATTGGATCTCTCACATTTTTGGGCTAATAATTCATTTCAGCAGGTTAGTAGCTTGGATAACACGGAGCGGAATTCAAGTTAATTCATGTGTTACAGTGACAAATTGGACACTAGGAGTTCAGACACCGGCGTTTGACTGTATACAGGTATGAACTATTTGACCAGTATGATTAACTTAGCTTAACTTTAACTGGTCGCTCTTACCTAACACACATGCAAAGTCACAAAGAACAATACCTGAATTTGCTCAGGAGTCCATTGGTCCAGGTTGACTGATTTAACACGGGATATGTGCACTCCCAAGTTTCGGTGGATTCCAGCACACCTGATACAGATGAACACACCAAGGTTCCAGGAAGCCCATCGAGGCCCTGCACAAACAGAGGGAACAATTACTGCACGAACCTGTTAACGTGAATTTCTGATCTGTCATTGCACTGTTGACTTTGATTCACAAACAACACACTTGGAAATGTCAAGACATTTCAAAAAACATCAAAAGCAGCAGCGGAGTTGCTGCTGACACATTCTGCTAACCTATCATTGCATAAACAGGGTATAGACTTTGAAGTAAAGTTTTCCTGATCTACAGGTTACAACAAGTCATTTTAACAAACTGCCTTCATAGGAAGGTCGTAAGAAGGTCTGCACACCCCTGCCAAAAAGATTCGCGTGCAAGTAAGCAACAGACACAAATAAGCAGGGGTATGCGATTTACAATTCATTCATTAATCATTAGAGTATTAATCTTTGTTATACTGCAGACAGCATCAATATGGGCTTTTTAACTAATCCATAAATGCTGGGTGTGATGTGAAATGTCCTTAGCAAGCATTTTGGTTAGAATGTAGACCAGCCTAACTACATTCACAGCAAAGGATCAATAAAGTGTTTTTAAACATATGAAAAGGCTCATTGCAGGTACAGTAGACCACACGATCACAAAATTGCAACCAATTTCCTACATATGAACAGGCCCAAATACTTCATTTAAAAGAATCAAATCGTACCCAGTCATTTACTTCTTAAATCTTACTACTACTGCTCCTAGTGAATAGAATTTTCCCACTGATGCTGAATTAAGCTGAGCACAGATTTTTTTTTATTTTTTATTAACAGACTCATACTATTAAGCACATTAAACAAAGCAGTGCTATCACATTGAAGCTTTGTGCCTTTCTTGAACTTTCCATGCACACAACCCAGGGCTGGGAAGTATACCGGTATTAAGAATTATGCCACTGTTAGATGATTTGGATTTTTTCCATGACAAACCAGAAACTACGAAATAAACAGCCACGCCATGCACACAAGACGACATGCACATAAACATCTCCAACTGGCAAACACACGGAAAGGCTAATTTTCTACTATATACTAATATATATGTTCTATTTACACTTCTTGTATGTTGCTGAACTGTAGCCAAAACCCAATGAAAAAAAGTACCTTTTGCAAGACTAAGTGTCCTTTAGAAAAGTTGAAGAACGTACAGCAATTCTACACATTTTATTTTAACTTTGACTCCATGACTTTAGTTTCACTCTTAGATTTATCATCATACTTGGTCACTTAATGCCGATGTGCATACTTCACATTTTATTCGAACTTTGACTCCATGACTTTAGTTTCGCTCTTAGATTTATCATCTACGCCGCCCAAGGAGGTTGGGTCCCTTTTTGAGTCTTGGTCCTCCCAAGGTTTCTTCCTTACAGACTGAGGACCAATTGTCTAGGACCACAACTGAAAATGCTTTTTTGGATCTTTGTGCAGAAATATTCATACTGCAACACACAATAAAGCTTTGCAGCAACTGCATGAAGACCAAAGAAGATCAAAGAGTTCAGGCTGTCACGGTCTCTCCTCCACAGCCCCCTGACAAAAGCCTCACTGACAATTTATAGGGGCACTTGAAGACAGAGAAAGTCAAGAATTCAATAACATCACAAGATGCTCTTTGGAATACAACCACTTGTAGAAATGATGGAATCACCACACACTTTTTCTTTGTATAAAATAACCAAATCACATATGACGTAATATTACACAAAACAAATTTTGTTTAACAGTTAAACACCACTCTGCCTTTGTGAAGCATACCTCAAATCAATTCAGTTAAATTATTTTAATTAATAATATATTTTTTTCGAGGTCAAATAGCAGAAAAATATGGACTCAGTCAAGGTTGAGGAAAAGAAAAAAAAAAAAAAAAAAACAAACAAAAAAAAAAAAAATACAGATTCACCTTGCAATTTGCATTTTTACACTAGAAATACAAATTAGTCTCCTGATAAAAGCGGGTGCTTACAGACCTTAACAAGCTTTTTGACTTCACTAATTGAACAAAAACATGGCCCCTATGAGACAGCAGGGTCAAATGAAAGAATGCAAAGGATATCTCAAAAGGAATATGTAACATGGAGTGTGGCAAAAGATGTTGTTTGTTCCCAGTCAGCTGTGTCTAAAATTTGTTGCAGGTACAAACAAAAAGGGAAGGTACAAAAAAGAAACATATGGGTAATGCCAAGGAATAGGTCAAAGAGTCAGGAAACTCAAACCAATATGCCTTCAATAGAAAATGCACAACAACAAAAATGAAAAACTAATGAGCAGAAACAGGATGCAGTGTAAGTTACAGAACTGTAAGAAATCGGCTGAATGAAATGGGATTTGCACATAGAAAAGTCAAACAAAAGTCAGCACTAACTCCATGTTTAGAAGAAAACAAGGTTACAGTGGACTAAAGAGAAACAATCAATCATGGACTGAATGCAACTGATTTTCAGTAATAAACCATAAATCTGTTGTTCATTTGGTTGTATTCCAAAGAGCATCTTGTGATGTCATTGAATTCTTGACTTTCTCTGTCTTCAAGTGCCCCTATAAATTGTCAGTGAGGTTTGTGTCAGGGGGCTGTGGAGGAGAGACTGTGACAGCCTGAACTCTTTGATCTTCTTTGGTCTTCATGCAGTACCTGGAGGAAAAAATCCGGGGACAAGGAGAGAACATACAAACACAAAACGGACCCACCCTGCGATTGAACCCAGGACCTTCTTACTTTGCCACTTGAGAATCTATAATACGGATTATAACTACAATATCTAAATAAAAACACCTACAAAAAGGTTCCCAGTCATCATATAATCTTAGACATGTGACATTTACAAAAGTTCAGTACTGTACATTACATGACAGTCAGCAATCAAAGTTACCAAATCATCTTTGGTAACTTTGTTTACTTTAAACACTATGGAGGGAGACAGTGGGAGTGGTCAGACAGCAGTAAGTGGTCATACTTGTGCTTGTCTGACAGACAGATAGTAGCCAGTTAGCAGCTGATGGCAGAAGGGCTAAAGCTGATAGATCATAAATCACAGGGCTTTCGAGAAAAGGGATTTTTTGCAGCTCAACTCCCCTACACTCAGCAGCCACTTTAGGTCGAGACAATGCAGGGGCTTGCCCTTTTATACATATAGACTGCATCCAGTGTGTGTGGGCACATGTGATTGCTTGGAAGGTGACAACTTTCTTCAGTGCTCTCCACTGCCTTTTATGCCACTGGGCATTCAGAGAGAAGGATGGAGGTTTCCCATGACCCTGGAACTACTACTCATTAAGACTCATGAAGACTCCACACACACGTTCACAATCCACATATACACACTAGAATCTATCAGCATAATAAATCATGCAGTGAGGGTACTTATAAGTGCTGCACAGTGCTCCAAGATTACACAGGATATTACTGACTGACTATCTCAGTGCAGTTCCCCACCTATTAAACAAAAGAGGAAGACATGGAACGACCAGGCAGATAAGACACTCGACACTGCATACACTTAGGTGGACAGAGTAATGAGGGAAAAGCTTTGCGAATCTCTTATCTTTCTCAAACCCCAACATCAATCCAGCCTGCTGCATGGACTTCCGTTGCCACCCAAGCACATTTATTAATCTAATATAGGTCTAGGAGATCGAGCTCAACCTCTGAGCAGCAGCTACTGCCTAACTCGCCATTAGTTACGGTAGGTGGTGCAGAAGTGCTCAGAGATCAGTCAATTGTCACACCAATTTTGCGGACTCTCACCCACAATCCCAGTGTTCGATGGCTAAAATGGGCACTCGTTTTAATTTAGAACTATGATTTGGCTTTGTTTTTTCATATCACAGCCTAGAATTAATCTGGAGGCGAAGCATATGATAAGGCATGGTAATGTGCACCTAGAACAGTTAATGGCTGAACATTTAATCAGATTTTAATTCAATCCTGATTTCCAGCTTCCTCGTTTAATTGAACTGCCTATTGTAAAAACTGGAGAGCCTGGCTAATGTTAGTTAATGGTTTTAAACTTATTTCTAAATAACTGTGATTCCAATACTGATAATGACTATAATAGACAATAACAAGTCACGTTAGATTTTACCATGTTGGCATGAATTACATTTATACTAATCATTTATGCTTCTGTGCATAACTTTAGTCATGCGCCTGCAGTCATGTTGATTGTGTTACAACTGGGCTCGAATGGTCCACCACTGCGTACTGCTAAAAGATTCAGTGGTGGTATGCCGTACCGGAAAGGGGGGACAAGTCATGATCGGACTTTCAGCAAGAAAACACATCTACTAACATCATCTCATCATCAGTTGCTAAGTTGTTCTGAATTACATCTGAACCATCCTTGCTGTGTTTGGATCTGTGTCTGACGGAGCTCACCTGCCATTCATTACTGCAGGTTACCGTTAGCACTGGTTTCCCATGCTACAGCTGACTCATATCCAGTGTTACAAGGTTTTGGCAGGCAGATGTTTGGTTCAAAATCCCCAAATTAAAATATGTAGTAGATGAAGTTGTGATATTCTGTTTTATTCCAACAGCTATGGAGTGAGATGCCTTTTGCCAAGCAAAACACACACTACAAGTGTGCATCTCACTCCATAAACAACTCAGTGGTTCAGACAGGGTTGTCAGTTCCAACGAAAGAATTAAGCAAACCATAGAGAGAGAGAGAGAGAGAGAGAGAGAGAGAGAGAGAGAGAGAGAGAGAGAGTGAGAGTGAGAGTGAGTGAGATAGATGGGGTGTAAGCCGCTGAAGAGAATTCACAGAATTGCACATTTACTGCACAACTGAGATAATGAATGAATGAATGAATATCAGAGAGCAAGCCCAATTAAGCACCCACACTTTAGAAACAAGCCCAAAAACCTGCAACCTGCAACCTGTAACTTCCAATATTTCTAAGTGAATTTTGAGAAATATAAGCTCAAAGTCACATCCTTTTTTTTGAGGAATTCCAAGAACACACAAAAAGAATAAGGCAGAGAACAATTATTCAAACACTTAAGAGAAAAGTCAGCAATGAAACTGAAAATGTACTCAATGTCAAGAGCTTCAAATTTCATTTTTTTCCAAGGATGCATGAAGCCAAGAGGAAGTGATCAATATGAATCTATAGAGGTTGTGGTAATTTTACCGGCAAGAATTTAAAACTACTTTCACCCCTGGTTACAACTGATACCACCTTGCAGTGCACTATTTTGGGTTAAGGACTTTGCTCAAGGGCCCAACCATGGCAGAGTTGGAACATGAACCCTCAAGATCATCATATAATCCAGAGTTCAAGGGCCTCGAGGAACAAATATACCTGATGTGCATGTGAACAGTGCTGCTCACTATGCTCACACTTGTAGTTGTAGCAAAGCAAACATAATAAGCTGAAGTTAGGACTGTGCAATATATAGTGTCTCCAATAATATCTTAATTGATGCATTAACAAAATGTGAGCTGACATTTTGGAGCATGTCACTCACTTTGCAAAAAACAGTCAAAACCACGCCTTAAGAGTTTCGTGTCTTCACCACATGACAGGTAAAATGAGTGAACAAACTGCGCCAAAAGACAAAATACAGACACCACCAGACTCAGAGTCTACGTTATATTTAACTGCAAGATGTGGCTGTTCTTTATTCGCATGGAGGTGGTTTGGATTTGAAAAGACGGCTGTTGCTCAATGGCAATATGCAAAGTATGTCGGATATTAGTTGCTGTTAAAGACGGCTAACTTATTTCGCCATTTGCGAACAAATCACCATACAAAATACGGTTAGGACAAACTTCAAGAGGTAGGTGCCAACAACCAGCACAAAAACACACTCAGCAAACCTTAGCAGATTAATTCTGCAAAAAAATGCCTTACAACAAGAAAAGCAACAGATGGTAAGACCGAGTGCCAGTTCAGGTGCTTGTGAGAAATGGGTTCAAACAACTTTTGAATAATTTAGACCCAAGATATACACTGCAAAAGTATCTTCTAATTACTGTAATTGACAAAATCCCAGAAAATATTAAGATATCATTGTATTCAATATCACACAACCCTAGCTGAAGTACAAGTTCATTGGCACTGCAGTGGCAGATTGGTATTTTAATTTACATGGATTATTTTGTTATTCCTGTAACACACAGCAGTGTGGATGCTTAGTTGTACTGGTTTTACACCTTGTCCTCCTGTCTCTTTGTGAGCTTGGGAAGCCAGGTCAGTGGCACCGTCATACTAGCAAGGACTGGCCTTAGTACACAGCAGCAAATTATAGGTAAGCATTCCTCCTTATCTCTTTATAGAAAAAGACGAAAATGACATTGGGGTTGGTTATAGGAGGGCAAGTTTGAATGCCAAACGTTATCGCCATGGAGAGAAACAAAAAAACAAGGCTGTAGATAACAGCTGTAGAAGGTGATGATATTATGACCTTTGGGAAAGCATGCAGCACCCGGAATATGCAAAGGTTTGGGAGATTGGTGGTATGCAGATAAAGGGAATACTAGTTATTCTGTCTTTTTATTCCTGAGGGTTTATGTGCATATGAATTCATTAGGGTCAGTGTAACTGACATTCACAGCTGGTTGTACATTATTCTTGCCTCTTTGCACATTTCATACATACACCTAAAGCCTCAGTGTCTGCACTAAAAACAATGCCCTAAATCAAACCAAACATAAAAACCCCATATCCAGTCACATCACTCCCATAACAATTTTCTGCACAGTTGTCCTGTTTTTACATTCAAAAATTGAACGTCTGCCTTGTTTTGTCAATGTCACCCCCAAAGCTACAAGAAAACATCTGTCAAAATAAATAACAGTTGCCTTCTCTATTCCCTCCTGTTCACTTTTCAGCATTATTACCTATGGAGACAGTACCTCTCTCATCATGCTACACCCTGCAGTGAGGAAAACAAGAAACCGAAAAAGGAAGGGAAAAAAAATCAACACAGAAAGGCTCGAGAGACAATGCAAGGGATGAAAACTGAAAATAAGACAAAAGGACAAAAAGACAAGACAGACGGGAAGAGATGAGTCAAATGCAGAAAATATCAAACCAGAGAGAAAATGAGTAAGACAAAGATTTTAGTATCACTGAAAAGTGCTAGGTACTAGCAGTAATAGCCTGTGTGGATTGTTTTTAACTGGATTTCTGAGCTGCTTAAGGTTCACAGGAAAGCTGCCAGGTCCCAGTCCAGCTGGTCTCCACACTGCCTGGCACTGTACAAAAAACTGATTAGGATTAAAAAGTCTGTAGGAACTATTCAGCCATGGCACTGCAGTAAACATGCAGAGAACTGTGGACTGTCGTCTTCCTGTCTTTCCTCTCTTTCATCTCCTCTTCTGTGTCTCAGCCATTGGGACATGCAAATGTGAAATCTCAAACAAGCTCACTTCATTAATAATTCATGGAGGTACAGATTTTAAGCTGATTACACCATGCATAATTATGCAATCATTCACCAATGCAGAACAAAAAGCGTGAAATACAAGGGATAATGAAATCAAGCAACAGAAAGCTAGGGGGCCATTAAAAACTATATGCCCTTCAAGTGGTGTTAAGCAGACTGTGTGATTCAGACCTAAAGTGATGACGCATGAGCACGTTTTAGTTTTTTTTTTACGTCAATGAAGGAGTATTAATATACTTCTCAAACTAATGCCTATTCGTTAGTGCTGGATGGTATGACCAAAAATGTGTATCACATTTTTCAAAGATTGTACACGTTTCACAGTATGTCACTGTATCAGCCGGGCTTCATCATGATGGTGACCTGTGATCAGTCTCAAATAATCGATTCTGTTCCAGTCACATTTAACTTGGCGACAGCAGCAAAAATGCAGCCACACATGAACAGCATGAACACACTAACTTTAATTAAGAATTCAGTACATGTGTAGCCTACAGAGCTCTAAACATGGCTCAGCCACTCGTGGTTTGTTTGAGACCACTGCTGATGCATGTTCATGATGAGGAAGCATTAGGTTTCGGTTGTGTTTTGAGTGCTACTTAGTCAACTAAATAGTCTCCCTAAATAGCACAGTACTAAAGAGGGGATAGGGATTCCTAATGAGGGGGTAGGCATCTATTTTGGACACAACCACGTCTTCAGTGCGGAAGCTCTTCAGAGCGTGCTGTTTGCAATACATGGATGGTGAAAAACAGCTGTGGAGGAACATCTCCAAAAATGCTCGGAACAACAAATTTAATAAGTCATTTAAAACGGAATCATCCGCTGAATATGTGGGATTAGACAGAACTAACAAAATTAAAGCTAGCAAGAATAGAGGGCCAGGCACAAGCCAGCAGCTTCTGCTATCTTTCTTAGCAATGAAGAACTTTCTGACAAAGGAAAAAAATCACAAAATGTTTCTGCAAGCTGTAATATATAATTTTTAGACAGAAAGATAACTGGAATCGGCCAAAATTGGAATCGGCTGATCACATGTTAAAAAAAAGCCAAGAACATTGCAATTGGTGCATCTCTAATAATTACACAATATATACTGTATAGTCTGCATGAAACAGCTGCAGACTGTAAACAGTTTGTTTTGTGCAAACTTAAGTAAAAAAAATTTGTAAGTATTTCTGCTGCAGAAAGATAAACCTCGATACTTCTTGTTCCCACCAGCAAGTCAACCAAGTTTGCAATTTATAGCTTTTTCAACCAAACTCAGATAAAACTGGCAAGATTGGGATGCAGAGCTGTACAACATGGCAAGCAGTTCTCATGATGCTAATGGGTGAGGTACGTAAATACTGGCAGGGGCCATGAACAGTCAGTGACGCAAGTGGTACTCAAATAGACTGTTTTATAAGCTTCAATGTCAGTTCAATGACAGTAGAACTTGAGTAGCAAATACACTCATTAGGTACAGAAACAGACTCAGGTAATAGTCTGTAAAAGTGATGGCCAACTCTGTTCAAAATTCCTTCTTGCACAGGTGCTTGTACATCAAAATTCCATTTTCTTTTCTTTTTTTTTTTTAAAAGAAGAAGCAAATGCTTGCACTTTGCTCGCACTGTAGAACCCTGCTTCCATTCATTGTCTGGAGGTCAAGAGGGTCAGGTCTGACAACACAGCAAAGCCCAGCAAGGCCTTGGCATCCTTTAGCACTTATACAGGGCAATTTGCACCCTTCGCTGAGCATTCTGACCTGCCCAGTGACACCATATACGCTACAGTAATGCTGTGGTTGCTTTAGGATTTTAGATTTCATCCTACCAGAAAGACAGCAAAAAAAAGAGTAATAAAGCTAAATTGAAAAACAAATGCCACTGAAAAACATTTAAGCACCACGATATAATGTAAAATAAAAACTGCAATGGTCACCCGAAATAATGTTCGCAGGTGTAAGAGAATGAAAGAGCAATTTGACCTGAGACTCTAAAGATTAATTATGTTATAGTCAACACCTTAGGTTTTGCAGTATCCTTTTGCAATAAGCTAGTAATGCATATTCATTGTTTTATTTTTATTATACATACTTACAGCTTAACTTCATTAATATTTAAATAATTGAACCGATCTTAAACAATGCATTTCTTCTTATAAACCCTTACTGACAAGTGCCTTTAGTCTTCTACTGAGATCTGAGCAAACGGGTTTTAATTATTTTCTCATTACCAACAAGCAAAAAGGTCTTTTCTGTAGAAATCACAAATGTGTCAAATAAGACATTAGCACAAGAATGTGTGATTTGGGGCACAATCTCTGTCCGACTGAACAACAGAATCTATCAAACCTAAATAAAACAGGAGATCGCAGAGGCTGTTTGACTGATGACATTTCCGGGAATCAATCTATTGGAGTCGCTGATGCCAGGATGATTTTTTAATACTAGAATGAAATTATTGTCGCATTACATTATACTAGTAATGCTTTCATGTATACGCTTACATTTTACTACAATCTGTGTTTGGCAATACAGCATTTTTTCAGTGCAAGGCGACACTGCATACCATATTTGAGCTTGAATAGCACATTAGCATCCTGGGAATTCCATGCATAACACTGTGTGGACTTAAATTATTTTGCACCTGAGGCTGCATTAGACCGAACTAAGATGTGCAAGCGACACTTGGGTAAAATAAGCCTATTCTAATTTTGGCTGTTTAAGGCAAGGCTTTCTCACAAAATCACCAGCTGAAGCACTTTGGCACAGTTCTGTGTTTTTCTGGGTCCGTTTAAAGACAAATACTGCCACCACAGGGAAAGCTAACAGGTCTAGTAAATGATTATCTCTAAACAGTAAAACATAGACTCCACAGACTGGTGAATTCTCAAAAGTCATTAATGTCACAGCGCATTTCCCCACTTAGAATTGCCAGCAGGTGAATGCTAGAGCGAAAAAAACAATGAAATATGTATCAGTTTCCAAAGGCTGTTGTTCACTGTGGTAATAAAGCCAAGGAATTGGAGAAAATATACAACAGGGGCATAGATACAGAAAGGAAATGAAAATAAAGCTTTTTTGGCTGCGCTGACAGAAGAGGAGAAAGGGGCAGGCAGTGCTTGATACAGAACTGTTGGTGAGTAGTTTTCTCTCCATTTTCTCTCAGCACTGTAATCTACGAGACCCCAGATTACCAGTTAGCCAGTACTAGGCAGTACAAAGACTTGGAGAGGGTTTTGTAGAGTGCATCAGCAACAGTGTTAGCCAGTGTTAGCACGAAGTCCGGAGTCTGAGGAGGAGTTTGAAGATGGCAAAGATTAGAGAATAGTCGAGGAGAACAAAGAATATGAGTGTTCAAGTGTCTTCTTGATCGTCACTGTAGTTTACATTTACAGCATTTAGCAGATGCCCTTATCCAGAGCGACTTACAATCCAGTCTTACAATCCAAGCAATTGTGGGTTAAGGGCCTTGCTCAAGGACCCAACAGTGGCAGCTTGGCAGAGGTGGGATTTCAACCCTGGACCTTCTGGTCCATAGTCCAGGACCTTATCCGCTAGGCTACCACAGTCCTAGTTGAGGGAGTGAAACTGCTAAGAGGCACTTTCACTCCCTCAACTACAGTGACAATGAAGAGGAATTACCACAAGGCTGGACATGACAGAGTTCTTGGTGTAGATGACATCAAGTGTGCTGCCTGCTCCGTGAGTTGGTGGTGATGGAGTGCGATTCAGATAAAAAGATAGTGGACGATCTAGATAGTGGACGATCACAGGCATGATGCCATCAGTAGGGAAGCCGAGGTCACCCATTAGAACCAGAGGACTGCCATCCTCCAAAGTAGAAAATCAAACTCCTTGATAAAGCTGTCACAATCATACAGAGTTTGCAATGCTTGAACACAGAAACAGCATGAACATCAAGAGTGGAATCTAAAGCTTCTAAAGCTGAGGCACTGAAAGAAATTACCAGGATGAGGAAAAAGCAGTTGTTCCCCCACCAGATGTTCTAGTAGTATGGGGGAATAAGTAAGCTGAAGAGAGCACAGCAGGTGGTGTTATGTTTTCCGAGGTAATCCAAGCCGCAGTGAGAGCCAAGAAGAGAAGGGGTGGGCTAGTGGCATAGGCAGTGACGAAGTCGGCCCTGTGTACAGCTGTGTGACAGTTCCAGAGACTGCCAGCTACAAGCAGCTCCACAGCAGCAGATTGACAGACAAGCTGGATGAGGTCATGGAGCGACATCTGTAATGGGAAACAGTAAGAACGAGATCCTCCAGAAACACATCTTTAGTTGTTGGAGTAGGTCAGACAACAGTCAACAACTGAAGCATCTTTTATAGTTATGCTTATTTTCTGTATTTCCAATGTGGACACCTGCAGTTAGACTCTCTTCTCATTGTGCAGAGTCTTCAGGCAGGGAGGATGTGGCAGAGAGGATGCCTGCTGTAACAAGCTAACCACCAGAAATACTTCATAGTGGTACTTCGGTACTCATCGGTAATTTGTTCCAGAAGGCTCACTAAGTGCCAAAAAAGACAAGTACCGTTCAAAATTTTCCCATAATGAATAATGTAAATTGAATTATTCCTTTCCAGACCTCCAGAAAATCCACACTATTTAAGTCAATATATGCAATAATGGAGTAATATTGGACAGGTGCTCCCTGATTAACAATGGGGACATATTCACACAAATCCATCATAATTTGAATATATCATAAACTGTGAGGTTGAATATAGCTGATACTCTATATGTCATTATCGAAGCCTACCTTAAGCATGCTAAAATGCTTTAAAATCATTAACACAAAGCCTACCTTATAATGAAATTCTGAAAATGTAATGGCATTTATTGAATAATGTATGGAAAGTTAAAACAAAAACAAAATACTTAGTCCATTGGCAAACTCAGGGTGCTGCTGCTCAGCTGCCTGCTGTCCAGATGCCCAGTCTGTGCAGAGAGTACCGTACTGCACAGTGGTTCTCAGTTTTCCTTTTGGTTGGCTATTATCACTGACCTTCTTAGCAGACATCCACCAACTGCAATTTTCTTGGCCAATTCCGATTATAAATAACATCATACAGAAATAATTGCTAAATAAACATAGTAGGAGCTGTTGGCTTGTACTTGGCTCTATTCTGTCACTAGCTTTAGCTTTGTGGCATTGGCCACAAAACATCAATAACTGCAAACCTGGTCAAATTGTACTTTATTACAGCCTTGAAGAGCCTTTTACTAGTTAGTGCAAGGGTACAAGTACAAGCAAAGACAATGAATTGTAACTCACCCCAATCAGGTCACACTTTCACACATCCAGAAAGAAAGTGGTCATACATCCCTACACTACACTACTACGCAAAATCCTGGACATAAATGGTACAACACAAACGCATGCATTATGAACTTTCATTAACATAAAACAAATCACACAAATGCACAAGAACCCAAAAATAAACAGACAACTGAGCCACACGCTAAACGTTGGGACCGGGAAACAAACACACGAGCGGCTGAGCATTAACTGTTTAAGTTTAAAGCTCCTTAAACACATGAACTGAATACTGAATTAACGTTAAACAAAGCACGGTGCTGTTCATGTGTGTGGCTGTGTTTGTGCCGATGTTGGCATCACAAGTGCACAAGTGTGGACTAATCAATCTGTGCATACCTACTTCTTAGGACCCATGGTGACTTATTTGCACTAATACAGTACTGTAGAGGTAAGAAATAAAGAAAAACATGAGAAACACAGCGAGACCTGCACAGAGCAAGAGCTGTTCTAAGACTAATTCAAAATCATACGTTTTCGGCAGGAACGAGCTGCGCTCGACTCGTACAAATTTAGGTACAGTAAGTGTACAGAGTGTCGAACAGCCGACGTGTGCTGAGAATTTTTTTCTCACCAGCATGCGCCAAGAACCTAATTGTAGTGACTGTACAATTGTGAGAACCACAGGACTGTACAAGTGACTAGTTGATTAGCCACCAGTTAATTTATGCTACTAAGCCCCAACAGCAATACTCTACTCACTCTGATTATCAAGTTAATATATGAATTTGTTTACAAATTATAAACAGATTTTCTTGGCAGGAGCCCTGAGTTAATGTAAAACAAGTTAAAGCTCAGCACAGGTAACGAATACCAGAGCTACACAAATTACAAATTCAGCCCCACCCTGCACTTTTCAAGTCTGTCACCTCTGCCTCAGTTCGAGCCAAGAAAATTAACTCTTTAGGAAATCATAAATTTGCAACCCAAAACTACAACCATTTTACTCGTATTTGAGCTTAAATGTGACCATTGTTTGGATTTACAAACAGCATTGTGAGTCCAGATTTTGATCTTCTTATCTTTTGATTATTTTATTTCTATGAAAATGTTCTAGGGAGAGATAAGAGTTGTGTGTGCGCATGTCTCAAGTTACAAACAGAGCCGTGGTAGATGATTTTAGCTCTTTCTATAGTCTAATGTGCTTGGCAAAAACAGTCATCTAGTTTCACAAATAAAATAAAAAATTCCTAGATACTGTCATTTAATAGAATTTACATTTAGTCCTGTAGCAGACGCCCTTACCCTAAGCGACTTGCACCAGACAATCTTACAATCCAAGCAATTGAGGACTTTGTAGTCCTTAGTATAGGAATTTAACCACTAAACCACCACAGTCCCAGAATTGGACAAACATCAGGATATTCGGTAAATGCAACGTGAAGACAATGAACTAAATCCTAAATATGTAAAAAACAAAAAAAACAAAAAAAATAACATTGCACTTCCAAACATTACAGATGGCTGAATTTAAATTTTTTCAATTTATCATTTAAATGCTCATTTTACATATAAATCTGTACCCATGTTGGGTTTAATATGCACTTTCCTGACACCGTGAGCAATTTAATAGCTAGGCTGACTGTGAAGGATACAATTCAGTGCAAGTCGTGAGGAGAAGTGTCTGACATGAATAATGATCAAAACTGACATATGAATGTGTTACATTTTTGGCACCAAATTACTATTTAGAACACATTAAAATTCCCAAACAACAGAGAAAAAAAGATTATTAAAATACAAGAAATCCTCTTGGACATTCTTTGGACAATAAGGACGGCCGCATCGATAGATGCTGACTGATATTGATGCAGCACCTGTGACAGACAGAGGCAAAACATTTATATACAAGTAGCTGATTTGATATTTACAATACAGTCAGGAGGTAGAGCTACAGCTTCGTAATACTGGCTTTGAAGTTATTTTAAAAAGATTTCTATCAGACAATTAAGTTGCGTGCTGCATGTGTTTCAGAGCTTTAAAACAATGTGTCTTCTATTTCCACACTGTAGTACCTGACCAGGTCAGTCTGTTAAGCAACCTTTCATGACACAGATGTGAGAGATGGAGGTAGACCTCAATGTTCTTTAAAGGCTCAGCAATGAGTCACTCTCCCTGGAGCAGCCGTCTGTCTCTCCTTCTGCTGCTGCCCACACTGAAACCTGGCTTTGAAGTGCAACCTGTCAGTGCTTATTGATTGGTCGTGTTCAGCAGAGACTCAGCACAAGTAGCCATCACCACAGGCCGCCTACCGCACTGAGGAGTGCGGTAGGGGAGATGTGAGTCAGAGACAAGTAGATAGCAACAGGGACACTGGTGCACAAAAGGGCAAAAACAGACCTGCAGTGGTATTACAAGAGCAGTATAAAACAGTGTATCCAGCTCCATCAATAAACCCTACAAACTACTGGTGCGCGAAATGAACTCATTTATATTACAATATTTTACACCTTCCATACTTTGCTTGTATAGGACATATTACAAGCAAAACATAGCTAAAGAACGTATGGTTTAGAAAAAAAAATAGAGGTTTAGAGGTTCTTCAACAGTTCCTCTGCAGTTAATAAAATAGTTTCATTTACAATCAGTGAATCACATTTCGACCCTAGCGTCCTAACATAAGTGTAGTAATATTGTACATGCCTGTCATATCTTTTGTACCTCAACTACGTACATCCCCGACCACCCCTAAAAAAAAAAAAAAAATTATTTAATAGTAATAATTCTAAACAAGACACTATACTAAACAAAGTCCTGAAAAAAGATTCATCAACAGATCTTACAATGGGATCATGATTACTGTGTCGTCCCTGAGCCATCATCTCTGGACAGGTCTTGCCTGTGAAGTGGAAGAGCTCAGAAATAAGCTACAGGAACTACACGTCCTGCTGAGTTTTGGACTAATAAATTGTTTCGCCGGCTCTGATGAGGATATTTGACTTTACACCAAGTAATGTGTACAGTACTACCCCGAAAATTCACGCTTCTGAATCTGCAGCTTCACAAATTCGCATATTTTTCCCTTGGAACCTAACACTTAAACGTCGCGGGTCCAGGAGCTGTAATCAATCTGAAGATTTTTTCGTGGCCGGTAAGTTGTATGTATGATTTTTAGCCTTGACTTAAGAAAAATAATAAATAATGTTTTACTTACTGTATCCAATAACACTGCATGTACTATTATCATATTATATTACTACTGTACTATGAAACAGAGTTCATGCGCCATTTGCTTTGTTTACCTTTCCAGCATCAACTGATCGAGACTACTACCTGTATATAATTTCTAATACTCATGTTCTACTTACTGTATCTAATTATACTGCATATATTATCATATTTCTAATGTAAATATAAAATACAAACATAAACATTTGCTGTAGTATTTACGTTTATAGGGACTACTGCTGACGCCACTGTATCAGAATCAATTTTACAAGAACTTGATGTGTTTTGGGGACATATTTATGGTTTAACACATGAAGATAGGCATTTATAAGCCTTTTTTAATTGTCCATCCAAAATTCGCCGGGGGTCTGTTAACGTAAGCCAATGAATTTTGGGGTGTTACTGTAGTAAACACCGCGACAGATGCAATGCACCAACAATGTGATAACCAGTTACTATTGTAATACTGTTGTAATACTATTGCCAATAGCTTCCCAAGCTATGACCACTTTACGGCATTTTTGAGGCTCATTGCAGCGAGAGCAAGTGCAGAGGAGACTGTAGGCGGTAGAGGTGGGCGGATCGATCCAAATATCGATGGCATCGCTGGTATTGATATTGTGCAATACTCGTGTAAAACGATTGATACTCAAGCTTTTTTTCCTCTCCCACACACACTGACTGCTGCGCACGCGGATTCATCAAAGTCTGCTCTAAGAGTAGCGCCGTCTTTTATTGTAGCAACGTCACGTGACTCAGCAGCGCCAGCCAATCAGCCATTCAGGCAGGCTCAACCTGGCCCGCCCACTCAGCGCTCTCCTCCGTCACTTATTGTTTTTATTTTGTTTAAAGCCAGAAGTACACTGAAGGGAAGAAATTCCTTATTCTTTCTGTATTATTTTATTGTATTGTTCGACTTGAAAAACAGAATAAGTTTGAAACTGTTTACAGTATTTGTTGTGGTGTGTTAATTTTGTTGTATTGTGGTTTGTCAGCCCTCTACCTCAGGAGATTTTGTTTTAAGTTGTGTTGAGTGATATTTTTTACATACATAAACTCTGTTTATTTAAGAAAAAACAGAACTGCACTGAAAGGAAGAAAATTCCTTATATTTATTGTTTTTCCTAAGAACAATTCTATTTGAAAAAAGAAACAAAGAAAGAAAGAACTAGAAAAGATGTCTAGTGAGAGAAGAATTTTTATTTTATTTTTGTATTGTGGTTTCTCCTTTTCTACCTAAAAAAAATAAATTAAATTTTCATAATGTTAAGGCAAACTTTGTTTTGTTACTGTTCCATTATTTCTAAACAAAAATGTTGATTGTGATTATAAAGTATTTTGTTGTCACGTACAATGTTTGTCGAAATTCTATCCTAGGTCTTTTGGATCCTTTGGATCTATGAAGCTTAAATATTAAAAAGTATCGGTATCGGCGATACTGGCCCTGTATCTACTTGGTATCGGATCGATACCAAAATTCCCGGTATCGCCCACCTCTAGTAGGCGGGACGTAATCTCCGCCCAAACCCCTGATCACACTCATTAAGGGATGCCCACCTCTCGGTTTTATGCCAGGGACGCGCATTGTGACTGACTCTACTTTTCATAGGAACCACAGACTGTGCATCGGAATCTCATGATCTAAACTGCTAGTCGATGACGGCTCAAATTATGGACGTTAGGAGGGAAGTTAAGAAGTTAAAGTCAGGCATACACTGTGTGGTTTTAGCCCGATTTGGTCTTAGCTGAGCGAATTTCAGGATCTGTCCGAACTTTAGCTCGATCGACTGACGTTTGCTATGCAGTGTAAGAGGGGAAGCGATGCCTGATTAACTGCCCAAACGAGCTCCGAGTGAGCAGGCCGAGTCACAGACTATACACAGAGTGAGTTGAGATTGCTTTGCATACACCTACACACGCGTGGACAAAAAGGACAAACCATACTCTCCACGTCTTCCCAGCTTCTCCTTTTCACGTTGAATTTCAGTGCACAGCGTGGCGCAAGTTAGCCAGATTTTGACATACATTGCGCCATATTCTGCTGAACTGAGTGCTTATAGGTAAACAGAACTGTTATCTAGGCGCTACGTTTCACCCACGTCGCAGCATGTCCATCAGACCGACTATTTTTGTACAGTGACAACATATAAATCACAGGCTTTGTCCTTACCCGATGAATGATTCAAATGTGCAGTATGAGGTATCACCAAAGAACAAGATTTCCGAAATCACTCCGCGTATGCCTGGCTTAAGAGCGCGTTCACGTCCTGTGATCGTCAGAGTGAGCTGTCAGTCACCTAATCGCGACACCCCTTTAAGTATTACCAAATAACTTCCATAAAACCCATTCATCGTAATGAAAAATACTGGGAGAGATACTAACATGATGGTAGCTTATAGAATTGACAGAATACAGTTGCCAGAAAAAAATCGTCAGATGTGCAATTTGAAATGAAAACGTGCCTCTGGACTATGGACCAAAAGGTCCAGGGTTCAAATCCCACCTCTGCCAAGCTGCCACTGTTAATGGGACAATTGCTTGGATTGTAAGACTGTATCAATTGTAAGTTGCTCTGGTTAGGGGCCTCTGCTAAATGCTGTAAATGTAAATACCTCCTGAGCCTTCCCTTACATGGGAATAGGCGGGGTTAAAAGTTTTACTGCAGCCAGTCACTAGAGGGCATCAGACATGTAGTGGCTTCACTTTTCCATCCGCTGACTACCATCTGTTATGTATACAGTATTTGGTTGGGACTAAGAAACAAATACGGGAGCAGCTGAGCACGTTTTAAGCTCCGTATACATATGAACTGAATTCTGAATGAACTTAGTCTGTGCTGCTCATGTGTGTGGCTGTGTTTGGATATATGGGACTGGCCGGCCGGCCAATGATCGGCATCTCCAATAGATACAGTAAGTTTCAGTATATGAAATAGGTGTGAGGTTTGTTGTTTTACAGTATTACATTATAAAACGCAGGGTTAAACTACCACGAGCCATGTCTCTGTGCAAAGGAGTGATACACAAATGGTAGAGGGGAGAGAGAAGGGGAGAAGAGGATGTAGAGAGCTCAACACAGAGGCAGCTCACTCACACAGACAGGTCAATAAAAGCCAAATTATGCAGCAGAGGATCCTGTATCCTCCCAAACCTCAGCTGGAAAACCACTTCAACCCCCAGCTGCACAGCAGATGAAAGCCAAAGACAGGAGTGATGATGGAGCAAGAGAGAAACGGAGGCATGATCCCTGTTATTACTGCTAGCGATTCATCTCAAACTTCCCTCGCAATCGAAAAGTGCAACATCATCCATGTGGCCACTGGCAGAACAAGCAGTGTTGAAATTGTTTCAGTGAAAAACACACTTGTTCTTTGTAGCAAACACAATGAAAGAATTATGTTCTCCAGTGAACTGTCCTTATTACATCACCATATCTAATCAATATATCTGTTTATTCCTCTGACCTTCCTCCAAGCCCTGCAATTGACGTGACACTAACCTGTTCCGACATGCAGAATTAGTACGCATAATGCTTCCTCCAAGAATGATAAACTGCCCTATGATAACACATAAGCTGCTGTTTGAAAACATAAGGTTGTCATTCCTAGCTGGTAACTGCCATGTGACATGTATGGATGTCTCCCTTACTAGTGTCCACTTGTATCCACCGTTTAACATCCATCCGATCAAGTTCCATTCGCTTTAACAGTCAAGGCCTTAAGAACTGTAATAGGACACACACACACACAAAAAAACTGTCTTATATACTACTAATTCACGTCTGAATGACAGCAAACTAGTACAACTAAACCATTGCAATGCCTGCTGATGGAAAAAAAAACGCAGTCTTGAAAAACAAAATATGTAGTAGCATTCCACATTTTACAGTAAGTGTCTTAGAAAAGATAGAAAGACAAGAATCACTGTATTGTACAGTACAATACTGCACTAAATGTTTTCATTTTGTGAATTAATTAATAGCATTATTATAAATGATACCCTATGTGCAAAGTATCCAAACTTTGTGTGACACTATGGTAATGCCTGGACAACATCCATTTCGGTCACCATCCTGTTTCACAGACTATAATGCAGATGTTCAACGGCACATACCTGTATATAGAACAGTGTACATAGTGGGGGAACAAGTGAGTAAGGGAACATTTCAGACACAGCTCATGTATGCAGTTTTGTTCACTTGAGCCCTTGGGTTTTCAAGGGCTTAGCTACCAAACACCACTTCAGCCGATAAAGTAACAAAAAAGGCTCTTTAGGTAGTGCCAGGCATTCCATTCCCTGTGCACTGAGTGACATTCAACAAAGCAGCAATATGAGTGTGAGAGAGGCAGCATATTACCAAGCATACTGTAATACTAATACTGTGGTGGTAGTAGTCGGAGACACAAATTGCTCAAGACTGTGTACATTTCTATAAAGCTACTTTGTTCAGAGATGCAACATATTTGAAGAGAGAATGTTAATCACTGTGATACTCTCCAGGTAAAGCAGACGGAAATTGAGACAGAATTTTTTATTAATATAGAAAAAAAAATCCTTATTACATATCCGCAGCCAAGAAACCACTTCACACCTGTTGTAGTACTCTGCTGCCTCCTAGTGGCAAATCCATTAGTAGACATTTGAATAGCTTGGTCAAATCATTAGAGGGTACCTCACATTTTTACCTACTAGTGTATTTTAAACTAAGACTCAGCTTCCACATTTTCTGTATAGTATATTTAAAATCGATAAAAAGAGCTTCTCCATCTCATGTAACGGATTTTTATGAAAGGCACGTGGCATGAAAATATTTCAATATTGTTTTCAGAGCAGGATGCTGTAGACCAAAAAGTTGAATTGTATTAAGAGTAAGCAACCTTAGATCATTAATTGTAACATTGTGCTTGAAAAAACAAGCTGTGTTCAGCACTCTATTCTGTGTGCCCAGGCACAGGGCACAGGGCAGCAACAACCCTAGGCAGGGTGCCAAACCGTCATAGGGCACACACACTTACACACTACTGGCACTTCAGAAACACCAATGAACCTAAAAGCGTCTTTTGAATGTGGGAGGAAAGAGCACCCAGAGTAAACCCACACAGACACAGGCTGCATGCAAAACCCACACAGGCAGAGTCCGAGGTCGGGATTGAACCGGGGATCTCGGAGCTGTGAGGCAACAGTGTTAACCATTGCACTATTGTTTTGTCTGATTAAACACTGCCTTTCATGTTCAACTCTGAAGTCCGTGTGCAAGACCCAGCAACAGGGTAGAGTGGACGACAGATATTTATGTACATATGCACTTTAATTCTTACTTGCAAAGTCACAAATGCAATAAAACACACTGCTCAAAAAAATTCCAGGAACACTTTAGAGTATAGCATCAACTCAGTTCAACTTCTGGGATATTGATCTAGTCAGTTAAGTAGCAAGGGCAGTTGTTAATGAGTTTCAGCTGCTTTGGTGTTCATGAAATTGACAACATGTGCATAGAGCACTCACAACAGTGAGGCGACCCACAAAATAGTAATGGTTTAAAAGATGGAGGCCGTTGACATTTTGTCCTTTCTCGTCTTTTACGGCTGATTTCTCATTAGTTTTGCAGTTGGCTAGGGTCAGCTTCACTACTAGTACCATGGTGCAGTACCTGGACCCTACAGAGGTTGCACAGGTAGTCTAACTCCTGCAGTACGGCACATGAATTCGTGCCATTGCCAAAAGGTTTGCTGCGTCTCCCAGCACAGTCTTAAGAGTATGGAGGAGATTCCAGGAGACAGGCAGTTACTCTAGGAGAGCTGAACAAGGCCATAGAAGATCATTAACCCCTCAGCACGACCGGTATCTGCTCCTTTGTGCAGGGAGGTACAGGATCAGCGCTGCCAGAACCCTACAAAATGACCTCCAGCAGGCCACTGGTGTGCATGTATCTGACCAAGCAATTAGAAACAGGCTTCGTAAGGGTGGCTCGACGTCCTGTAGTGGGCCTTGTGCTCACTGCCCAGCACCATAGATTGGCATTTGCCATAGAACACCATAATTGGCAGAGCCACCACTGGCGCCCTGTGCCTTTTACAGACGAGAGCAAGTTTCACCTGAGCACATGACAGAAGTGACAGGGTCTTGAGAGCCATGGAGAAAGTTATGCAACCTGCACCATCATTCAGTATGACTGGTTTGGTGGTGGGTCAGTGATGGTCTGGGGAGCCATATACCTGGAAGGACGCACACACCTCTACAGGCTAGACAACGACACCCTGACTGATATTAGGTATCGGGATGAAATCCTTGGACCCACTGTCCTGGGTTCCTCCTGGTGCACTACAATGCCCAGTCTCATGTGGTGAGAGTATGGAGGCAGTTCTTGGAACATGAAGTCTCTGACACCATTGACTGGCCCCCAGATCTCCTGACCTAAATCCGGTAGAACACCTCTGGGACATTATGTTTCAGTCCATCCGACACCACCAGTTACAGTTCAGACTCTCCAGGAACTCAGTGATGCCTTGGTCCAGATCTGGGAGGAGATCCCCCAGGACACCATCAATCATCTCATTAGGAGCATGCCCCGATGTTGCCAGGCTGCATACAAGCACATGGAGGCCATACAAAGTACTGCGTACCCTTTTGAGTTGCTGTGATGGAATTTCGGCTAAATGGCATTATTTTTTCGCTTTGATTTTCAGGGTGTCTTTGAATTCTACCCTCTGTAGGGTGATAATTTTCAATTCCATCAAACGATGTGGCATCCTTTCATTCTGAACACATTACCCAGTCCATACCAGGAAAGATATTCTGGTTGATTTTTTACCCATTGAGATCTGACATGTTTTCAAAGTGTTCCTTTCATTTTTTAAGCAGTGTATAACAGATACAATAGATGTGCAAGTGTCTTTGTGTATTAGAGTAGCTACAGTGATGGCGTCAGATACATCAGTGTTACCATCCCTATAGTGGGACTGCAAGTTACAGGACTATGGACTAGATGGTCCAGGATTCAAACCGCAGCACTGCCAAGCGGAAACTGTTGGGCCTTAAGCAGGGCTCCTACACCACAGTTGCTTGGATTCTGCACTGTCAGTTCTTAGTTGCTGATATCTGGATAAGATATCTAAATGCAAATATAATAGAACCTGTTCTTGTCTCTAATACAAGGCACCCCCACTATTTAACATGACAATCAAACGAAATGCATAAAGTTAGGTGTAGTTTATAAATTACATAGTAACTCCTACAATAACTTGCAGACTAAAGACAAACCCTGATTCCTACAGCCGCCTTGTGATAGAGGCAGAAGCACAAGTGGGTTTCCCCTGAAGAGCCCCGATCTCCTGGCAACTTAAAATCCAATCTTAACATACAAATCACATAGCATACAAAAGTTATCTTGTTGAAACAATGAGAACATAAGGGATTATGCCTAAAGTTATAAGCAGTTTCATCACCCAGACAAGTCTTCAGTTGTAAAACTCCACTTTGAAGGTAGTGGTTTGAATAACTCAACAATAAGTTGGGAAAAAAAAAAAAAAAAAACACAAAGAACTTTCTGGGTACCTTTCAATTCAGTTAAATTGAACTGAATGAATTAATGAATTTCTGATTTCAAATCATCTACTGGTTTCAGGGTATATAGGCATTAAGTAAAAAAAAACAAAAAAAAAAACGATGATACTAATGTGGAATACACTTAAGTACAACAATTTAATATGCCTATAGGGGTGCAACTAACGATTATATTAATAATCGATTAATCGGTCGATTAATTTTTCGATTAATCGATGAATCTGGTTTTTAAAAAAACCTTTCCATGTCTTTATTCACAAATATAACATTAAATAAGAGCACATAAGTGCTTACAATAAATGAATAATAATAAATAAAATTTATTAATAAATTAAAATAAAAAATTAAACAATAAAGAAAAATAAGTGCATCTCTGATGCAAACACTACATACAAACTCATTCACGCTCTTTCCTTAGAAACTTTGCATTGCAATCCAAAAATGTTAGCATGTCAACATGCTCCTGGCTAAAGCTGGCTCTCTTTTTAGAGACTATATTTCCTGCTGCAGAAGATAAATGCTCAGACCCTGTTGAAGTAGCAGGAATGCATAAAGAGGACTTGGCTAGCCTGGCCAATATAGGATATCTGTCTCTTAACTCCATAACTGTCATTATCCAGCTAACAAGCAGAAACAGCATCAGCCGTGCTGTGCCGTTCGCATAGTGGGAGTGCGCCGTTATGTTTCCTCACTTCAAAACGGAACAAACTCGGGATATTGTGGTGACTTACGCTGTTGTTGTGCTCCCTTCATCCTCATCGGTGACACCATGCTTCCGTTTCGAGGGCTGTATCAGCACCGGGGTGCTCCCGTGCCAGGTCAGATCACTTTTGCAAAGCTTGCACGTTACACATTTTTTGTTGTGTGAAGCGTGAAGTACTCCGAGACTTTTGAGGACTTAAGCCGAACCTTTTTCTCTGCGTCGGTCATGTTTCATTTGTAGAATTTATTTAATTCTTAACGCTAATTTATTTTGAAGATTCCGCGTGTTTTTTTTCCAGCGGTGACGAAGTGCCGCAAGTAACGTAAGTCGATATGATAAGGCGAGGGACACAAATCATGCGACAACGAATCGATAATGAAATTCGTTATCGACACTTAATAATCGATTATTTTCGATTTTATCGATTCGTTGCTGCAGCCCTACATGCTTATTTAACTTTCCACAGAGGACTGTGGTTGCCTAGCAGTTAAGGTACTGGCCTATAGACCAGAAGGATCCATGGCAATTACTTAAGTCCATATGGCCAGTGTTTCTTCAGAATCTTTTGTCTTCTGCTGGGGTCTTGTTTAGGATTTATTTAATTGTATCCATTTACAGTATATTGTTCCTTCATCTTCTCCTCTTTAGCCGTCAACTGATTCAAGCATAACGGTATTTTTCAGTTGACCAGTTACTCTCATGGGTAGCATGGTGGTGTGGTGGTTAGTGCCATCACTCCAGGTCCCAGCCCGAATGCTGTGAATGGCTGGTTCCCACTTTGTGCCCTTTGCTGCCAGTTAGGCCCGTACCCTCCACGATCCTGAGTGAGTGAGTGAGTTGAGTGAGTGAGCATTTCAGTTCATGCAGTGTAGAGACACTTATTTTTAACTAGGAGTGATAAAAATAATATTACATGTTAAATATTAGCTGATTATGCAATAAAATGATACTGCACACAGTCACAGCAGCAAACATGCAATCCAATAAACCATAAAACACATCTGCGGTGTGCTGTGAGTACTTGCCCAAACAAATCACGACCGATCCTGATTGAGCTGGTTCTCATAATACTAGAGGTTTTGCCAACACAGTAGCACATTAGTTTCTTGGCAAATATTACTAGATTTCATTGCTAAAAGTATGCGTCACGTCGTTATGTGTTGCCTTACCCCATGAAAAAAAAAACCTTTTTGACAGGGTAACAAACCGAAAGAAGAAAAAGCACACCACAGCACAAATGACATTTAGTTTAAGCAAATCCTACAAAGCAAACCCTACAAAGGAGATAACAATCAGCCAAGCACGCAAGACCTAAAATGCTGTATACTTGATTTACAATCACGTATTTTGAAAGACCACCTGTAGGTTTACTATTTTTTTCTCATTTTTTTTATCCCCGCTTATCCTGCTCAGCACCCATCACAGAGAACACCAGGCTTAAGCATGGGGCACAGGGGTCAATGTTTCAGCACCATAGTTGATCTCCAGCCTCATGAGACACCCAAGTGTTTTGGAAATCACAGTCACAACTCGAACTCATGTCACCACAGTGATGGGCAAGCGTGTCAGACTTCTGCAACACTCAAGCTCCAGGCTTTCTAATGAATAACCAATGTTTGGAGAATGAATGTGCAAACCTATGACAATGAAATTTGTTGCTGGTAAAACTGGAAAGCAATGCAACATTTGCTATATTTAAACACGCTTCTGTGTGTGTGTGTGTGTGTGTGTGTGTGTGTGTGTGTGTGTGTGTGTGTGTCACTTTATTATGTCGCACTTTGTAGTTCTATAATTACACACTGTAGTCCATCTGTTTCTCTACATTTTTTGTTATTCCCCATCCTGTAGTCAGCATCCTGTGACCGCTGATGAAGGATGAGAGAATGACTAACACAAACTGTGCAACAACGGATGAGCTAATGTCTGTGTGTCTATGTTATAACCTTTATGTTATATAGTAAAGCTAATTCCCTGATTAAAGTACTGGTTTTTATTACACATTTACAGGTTACATGGTGTGAAAATGAAAAGTAAATTTGGTGACATACAACCAGCTGACATTTAACCAGAGCAAAGAAGGTATTTAATTTTATATTTAATTTAATAACGAGTTTGCCATTTCAAATCATTCAGTTACGACTAACACACACATGTAAAAAATCTCTCATCCACCAAAATGCTCTGATATAAAGAAAAAACAGACTTGGCAGAGAAAATAGCCTCACTGACTCATTGTCTGTTATTTCTTTAATCCACCAGATGGAGCCCCATAATATGAATCTCTCTAGCTCAAGGACAAGCTTTCCATATATTATAGCTTTGCAAAATACAGACATGACACCAGGGTCAGGGGTCATTTACCAGAGAGGGTACGCACTTCAGCAGTAGTGCTGACAAAAGACCAACGAGCTTACAAAATTACAGGTTTAGTTCCTCTACTGGCACTTCCTTTAACCAGGTCAGCAATTCATCAGATACACATTATCACAGTCCACACAGACATATCTCTGAAAAACTGACTGAAAGGTCACAAAGAAGTATGCTCAAGAGAACATTTCCCATTTGCAGGTGGATTGCATGATGGCATAAAAGAGGTGATTATAGACAAGTAGCCAGACAATGCAGACTGCACCAGTTATCAAACAATGCTACTTTTGCAAAAAACCAGAGTGGTATTGAATTCTATGATTAAGAACTTAAATCTGGACCCATCTAAACCCAGCTGGAGTATTGGAGATAGCCATTTTGCGAGTCGATATGTTGTTTTGAATACTATTTGATAAGAAGCCAGTTCTTTAGGCATGCAGTAACATCTGAGACAATAAACACTCATGTAATGTGTATAAAAATCTCTCTGACATTCTCCATCACAGAACTGAAGTAACATGGTACTGATACGACCCTAAGCACACAAGTGGTTCTACCAAAGAATGGTTAAAGAAGAATAAAGTTAATGATTTGGAATGGCCAAGTCCTGACCTTAATACAATGGAAATGTTGTAGAAGGACCAGAAGCGAGCAGTTAATGTGAGGAAACCCACCAACATCCCAGAGATGAAGCTGTTCTGTACAGAGGAATGGGCTAAAATTCCTCCAAGGTGGTGTGCAGGACTGATCAACAGCAAAGGTCCACATATTTTGCCACTCACTAATATGAAATATTGGATTATTTTCCTCAATAAATAAATTACCAAGTATAATATTTTGTCTCATTTGTTTAACTGGGTTCTCTTTATCTACTTTGTGAACTTGTGTGAAAATCTGATGATGTTTTAGGTCATATTTATGCAGAAATATAAAAAAATTCTAAAGGGTTCACAAATTCTGAAGCACCACTGTACACATGTGTGTATGTATATAACAGGACATTATACTGTCTATATGATGCACTGCAGGCCATTGTTTTCTCTATATACTTGTTAGTCCCCTTTACTCTGCTCTCTAATAGTTAGTACCCCCACAGAACCACAACAGATCAGGTACTATTTGGGTGGTGGATCATTCTCAGCACTGTAGTGACACTGATGTGGTGGTGGTGTGTTAGTGTGTGTTTTGCTGGTATGATTCTATCAGACACAGCAATGCTGCTGGAGTGTTTTAACACTGTGTTCACTCATTGTGCCCTCTATTAGACACGTCTATCATATTGGTCCACCTTTGCACCTTGTAGGGGTGGGTATTGTAAAGGTCTTAACGATACAATACGCATCACGATACATGGATTAGGATACGACTATATCATGATACATTGTGATATGAAGCAGATTGCTATGTATTGCAATATTCCTCATAGCTTAATGAAAATATAAAAACAGTTGAAATACAAGTTACAGTGTACAATCTGAGTCATACAATACATCACATCACACTGACAATTTTTATTTTGAGCTGAAAATCAATATAGTATATCTCGAAATTAAAGAATTTTTTTAGCACAGCCTTAGTACCTTGTAGAGGAATAGACTGGAAACTACCTAGGAATCTTTTTAAAATGAGGTTGTGGGCTGGTGGGGAAATAAAATCACTTCTGGTTGAAACACAGAAACTACATGCAGTCAGCTTACATACAATGGAAGGCAAAAACAACAGCTTCTGCTTATATACAAATGAATTATGCTGACATCATTATGGAAGCCAATGACACACACAAACATGCACCAATACTTAATGACAGCCTTAATTTTGTATAATTAAGGCTTATGAAAATGGAGGCTTATGAAAACCTTTAATTATAATGCATTTAAGTAAATAAAAAAACAAAATGTGACAATTACTGGCAACTACATTGCAAATGAAATCTGTCCCTATGAATATTTGAATGTTTTAGTTCACCCAATTAGTCATTCATTAACATAAACTGAGGCAAAGGGACGTTCCCCTTCAGAAAAACCTAAATTTCTCCATAGATAAGAGTTAAAATTTTGCAGAAGGACTTGAGTGTCTCCAATCAAAATATCACTACTGCTATACTAACAAACTATTCTGAATGCGTATCAGAAGAAAGCCTTTCTTTCATCTAACTGCAAACTTACGTATTTGTAGTTTACTAGACACTGGGATTTTGAATCTGGTCCTATGATTAGATGAGACAAAATAAAGCTCAAAAATTAAAAACAGAAAACAGAGCTCTTGGCAGGCTCTGCCAGAGATCTACAGCTTGGTCATGGCTAGATCTTTCAGCTGAACAATCATCCAAAAATACATCGAAATTGACACAAAAGCAAATGGGGCTAAAAAGTATTTCAGCCACTGATTGTGCAAGTTCTCCTACTTAGAAAGATGAGAGAGGTCTATAATTTTCATCATAGGTACACTTCAACTATGAGAGACAAAATGAGAGAAAAAAATCCAGGAAATCACATTGTAGGATTTTTAAAGAATGTAATTGTAAATTATGGTGGAAAATAAGTATTTGGTCAATAAATTTGGTTCAACTCAATACTTTGTAACATAACCTTTGTTGGCAGTGACAGATGTCAAACATATCCTGTAAGTCTTCACCAGGTTTGCACACACTGTAGCTGGTATTTTGGCCCATTCCTCCATGGGGCAACATGGACTTTGAACTCCCTCCACACATTTTCTATGGGGTTGAGGTCTGGAGACTGGCTAGGCCACTCCAAGACCTGCAAATGCTTTTGACGGAGCCACTCCTTCGTTGCCCAAGCGGTGTGTTTGGGATCATGGTCATGCTGGAAGCCACGTTCCATCTTCAATGCTCTCACTGATGGAAGGAGGTTTTGGTTTAAAATCTCATGACACATGGCCCCGTTCATTCTTCGCTTAACACGGATCAGTCGTCCTGTCCCTTTTGCAGAAAAACAGCCCCAAAGCAAAATGTTTCCACCCCCATGCTTCACAGTAGGTATGGTGCAACTCAGCATTCTTCTTCCTCCAAACACAATGAGTTGAGTTTTTACCAAAAACTTTTATTTTGGTTTCATCTGACCACATGATATTCTCCCAATCCTCTTCTAGATCATCCATATGCTCTCTGACAAACTTCAGACATGCCTGGACATGTACTGGCTTAAGCAGGGGGGCACGCCTGGCACTGCAGGATCTGAGTCCCTCTCGGCGTAGTGTGTTACTGATGGTAGCCTTGTTAGTTTGGTCGCAGCTCTCTGCAGGTCATTCATCAGGTCCCTCCGTGTAGTTCTGGGATTTTTGCTCACCATTCTCATGATCATTTTCAGCCCAAGGGATAAGATCTTGCGTGGAGCCCCAGATCGACAGAGATTATCAATGTCTTTCATTTTCTTACAATTGCTCCCACAGTTGATTTATTCACACCAACCTGCTTGCCTATTGTAGATTCACTCTTCCCAGCCTGGTGCAGGTCTACAATTTTCTTCCTGGTGTCCTTCGACAGCTCTTTGGTCTTGGCCATGGTTGAGTTTGGAGTCTGGCTGTTTGAGGCTGTGGACAGGTGTCTTTTATACAGATAACGAGGTCAAACAGGTGCCATTAATACAGGTAACAAGTGGAGGACAGAAGAGCTTCTTAAAGAAGTTACAGGTCTGTGAGAGCTAGAAATCTTGCTTGTTTGTGGGTGACCAAATACTTATTTTTCACCGTAATTTACAATTAAATTCTTAAAAAATCTTACAATGTGATTTCCTGGATTTGTTCTCTCATTTTGTCTCTCATAGTTGAAGTGTACCTATGATGAAAACTAGAGACCTCTCTCATCTTTCTAAGTAGGAGACCTTGCACAATCAGTGGCTGACTAAATACTTTTTTGCCCCACTGTATATATGCCTAGTGTCCATATAACCTTGAGTGTTGATGTAACTTTGTGTCTGTCTTTGAATGGCCTTTGATGCTGAAGAGGACATTAAATAAACTAAATAAACCAAGAAACAAACAAACAGACTCTGTGATGTGTGACAAGCCAATAATTGTGAGATGGGGGTTTTAATGAATGAATGAATGAATGAATGATAAATAAATAAATAAATAAGAAAAAGAAGAGCCAAGGGTGTTTTTGTTGTTGTTGTTGTTGTGATTTTACAGTAAATGTTCTGTAATCAAAAGGTAGCTTATAATCATATATTACAATAGGAATATAAACAACAAAGTCATTTTAATCCATTCACCAAAAAAGCCAACACAAGAATGACTACAACATTAAAATTCTAAATTAAAATAAATTCTTTGGTGTTTTCAACAGTATGCGGAGCTGTGGAGAGTAAGCAACTAAATCTGCAGGATCTCCTGTCCTCAGTCATATTTGACTACACACACACCAAATACACACAACACACCATGCTTTATACATCCCTGTTTATCTAGCAAACAGCAGTAAATCATCCTCAAATTCGCACTTGGCACTAGATAACACTCAGCAGCCTGATATCAACACACAGCCTGCATGATATGTAACCGCTAAGCTAAGGACTCTCTCCTCTCCACTAAGGTTATTGTGATCACATCTATAAACTGGGGGTGATTATGGGTGACATCATAGCTTGGGTTAGTACATTTTTCTGCAAGTGATGTCAGGGGTGTGTGATATGTATCCTCTACGATAATATCCTAATTGTTGTTTAACGATGTGTGAGCTGACATTATCGAGAACATCACTCACTTTGCCAAAAAAAGACAAAAAAATACACCTTCACATATTCACTGCATCATGTAGCCAGGTAGGTCAGACTACTGCACATGCGCACCGAGTGCATGCAGCATGCTAGCACCACAAATCAAGCTAGCGTTCTACCTAAAATCATTCAACTGTGCCAGGAGACAATATACAGACACCACCAGTTTTGCAGTGTACGTTGTTTGATGCAATTGCCAGACATGGCTCTTCTTCACTCTTCTTTCAAAGCCAGAGATTGTTTGGCTTTGAAATGACAGATGCTGCTTAAAAGACAGTGATCAGAAAAAAAATGTCGGAAATTCCTTGCTGTTAAAGACAATAACTTATTTCACCAACTAACCATCATGCAGAATATAAAGATTATGACTAAGTTCAGGAGGTAGCTGTCCATGACAAGCCAAAACCAGCCAAGGTACCAACATAAAAAAATCTGCAATACACACTCAGCAAAGCCACTCTGCAAAAAAATGCCTTACAACAAGAAAGGCAACAGATGGCAAGGCATAACAAATGTTGTCCTCAATTACTTCATGACAGTCACAGTGCCAATTCAGGCAGTTGAGAGAGATGGGTTCAGACCTTTGAATACTTCAGACTAGTGGTCGACCGTTATGGGTTTTTTAATGTCTGATGCCGATATTTCCAGAGCAGGGTGACCAATGGCAGATTCTTTTTTTGCAACTGATTAACCTAATAACAGTAAAGGAGACACCAAATTGCTGAACTAAAATAAACATTTATTTAAGGTATAATTCCACTTTCTCTATTTGCACTAAATAAATAAATTCAAAATAAAAGTTGTATTGCTCTTAACTACAACATTCATTACTAGATAACAGTATCACATTCTTTCTGAGGAAAAACATGAAAATGTGTAAATAATTTGCAAAAAAATGCACATGCACATGTTAGCAGTATCTTTTAGTTTTTAATCCCAGTTAAAAGCAGTAAGTTCTTCTAATAAACCTCTCACCCCTCACTAAATCTCAGCATCTCTTTGTTTTGATTCACTCAGTAGTCCCAGTTTATGAACTGCAAGTTCTAATGCAGGAAACAAAGTTTCTCTGCATTTTCCCACTATTTTTGAATAGCGGATATATCGGCCAAAATAAGAGCCAATGCTGATTATTTCAAAATGCCATTAACTGGCCTGATTAATAGACCGACCAATGAATCAGTCTATCACTACTTTAGACCCAAGATATTCCCTACCACAGTATCGTCTAATTATTGTTATCGACAAAATCCCAGAAAATAATGAGATATTTTTTGTCAATATCACACACTCCTAGTGTCAGTCATGTAAACTACATTTAGAAATTTTATGAAAACCTATTTCTTCATCTAACTTCTTTTTTTCTTTTAATTTTTTAACTAGTATCCTACAAAAGAAAGGGGGTATAGTTAGAGGTAAGAAGCCATTTGGAAAACAACTTGCGTCCATTATTTTGCACATCACCTTTCGTTACAGTGGGATTATGGTTCGGATAGCGGGTTAGGGGATTAAAATACTCCATATGTCAAAGCAGGAATTCAGACAGCAGGGACTGAGTAAGGCTTTAATGGCAATTTGTGAGACCTTACTGTGTCTGGTGGAAAAGTGCATACATAGATTAACTCTGCAGTCAGCTCAGTATCAGCACATATACAGTGGAGGTGGAAAGGACAGGACAACACAAGCAGTGAGGTGTGTCTTTGCGTCAGATACCTGAGAGCTTTCTTCTGTCATCAGACTGGAAACTTAGTGACTCAGATTCCAGAGATGGAAGGTAGGAATACAGTGTTGGCAAACTGACAGTAGGCTACATGTTACTTAACCAGTCAAACACACATAATCACAATGAATCACAGTTTCAGGACAGAATTCATATACATGCTGTTCTTCATATCAAAGAGTTTGGCTTTTAAAAAAATGCCTAATAACGAAAACGTAATGAAAATGATCCGTACAGCCAAAATGTTTTAAATTCTTAATGAGACTAAACTGTTCAACAGTGGCATGTGAGCTATAAGGCCTGGGATGTTGATTTCCAATTGATTTGTAGGGCATTCAAAAAAAGTTTTAGCAGTAGTGTATACGCAAAATTCATTCATTCCTTCATTCCTTCAACCCTATCCAGGACGGTCAATACATCACAGGGTGCATACATTCACACTAAGGGCAATTTAGGAACATCAATTAACCTAACACACATCTTTGGAATGCAGGAGGAAACCAGAGTACCTGATGTAAACCCACACAAGACACAGGGAGAACATGCAAACTCCACACAGGTATAGACCGGGGTCAGGATTGAACCAGGTATCTCAGAAATGGGAGGCGACTGTGCGACAACCTATATGCAAAATTATGTCACAGTAATCATAGGTATCATTTCAAGATTATACAACTTGTATAATAATAACAAAATATTATAATCATTTATTCTATAATGCAATAATAAAGCTTTTTGGGTTTAATTAATAAAGTGGCTGACTCATCAGGTGTGCGCACTAGTTATACAGTTACTCACTATAAACATTTGTCAGCCCTCCTTTACCTTGTCCATCAACTGAAAGGGACCACAGGACTACCCCTGACCACATATTGTTTGGGTAATGGACCATTTCTTTAGCAGTTCAGCAGTGACATGCTAGGCATTACAATGACACTGTAGCAACAAAGTAGGCTGTGCTGGTATGGGTGCAAGTAAAACTATTTGAACATTTTTTTTATTGTTTCAATTTTTATGCTGTTGTTGACATTTGACAAGTCTGATACAGTGAATGCTTGGGCTCGAGGCAGCCACAGATCAGCATCTGCACAGAAATTCAACTCAAATATTTGGGCTTGCTCATCATTCCCTAGGCTTTCTCCTAACATCTACATTGTCTTTAGGCATCTGGAGAGACTTAGGTCCTGGCAAAAGTGTCTACCAAACTGTCCTACATCTGTTGCGATTATTTAAACTTTACAGTCTACGCTGTTAGCGTGCTGAAAGAATGGTCCTGTGTTCGAGAATAAGCTCTATAGTTGAAGCCATATGCAGCATCCTTTGAACTGGACCATTTGTGTTTAGCCACTGTAAAACCACAACGGTTTCATTTTAGCATGCTATAAAAGCAAATTCGTCATTTTCTCTGCTCTGTGTCAGATTTCAATCGACTCGTTAGCGCATAATAAAAGTACTATGCCTTTTAGCTATGATCTCCTCATGTTTAGGAGCACTACTGTAATGGGAGTGATATCTTAGTCTCCTCAGCCTTTCTTCCTCACCAGTCTTACCTATATGCTGTATAAAACAGTGATGGCTTGTTACAGTTACAATGTCACAGAATTGCCCAAATAGCTATAACTCAGCAGAGACAGCAGAGCCAAATCTCTGTCACACAGTATATACAAATCATACCTCTCAGACCTGGTACGCACCAGTTTGAAATAACATGACTATGAATATACTTTACCTAAACAACAAGAAGCTTAATGTGCAGTGCAATCTTTTAAATCCTAAAATTACTCACTCAAACACAACAAAACCATATCCAACCCGTGTACCCCACTCAATATTCATGAAATCCTATGTTACTTAAGATCTTTCGGGCAGCACTACCTTAGTCCAAGCACCTGAGATGTTAAGGAGCATCACAGACTCATCTTACTCTCCCGTTAAATAAAACAGCAGTTACACTGAAGATCTCAAACACTGATATTCACACTGCTAAATCCCACAAGCACAATGACAATGGAACAAAACAGGAAAATAGCTGTTAATCTTGTGTTGTTTTTTCAACATAAAAATTATTCCCTAATGCTTAAATAATGCTGCAAATCTGGATCACATGATGACGCAAAAGCCTGTTGGAAAAGATGGTCTGGCTTTAAATCCACACCCATCTAATCTTCCGACAACTGTCATTTCAAGTTACTGCACATCATGAATAAGTTAAGGCTTTTGTTTATGGTACAACCAGCTCACATCATTTCTGTGTGCTCACACACTATTCATTTTGTCTAACTGCCTGATGTTTATTCGCATATAAACTACAGAATCTCAGTCATATAGCATGCAGTGTGTTTGCACTCATATCTGCTGATTTTAATAAACCATTAGCCATATTAAGTTAACAGCAATAACTTGTGCAGAAAACAGAGTTTGACCAGGGGTGTCAAAATGTATGCAAAAACTTTTGAGTCTTCAAAATACTGTTGAATGACCATCTGAACAATTATAAAAAATTCTAATAGGAAATTAAAAATCTGTCTTAACGCCAGATGTTGCGGCCTAAACAGACGTTCAAATTAAAAAAGGGTTAGCATGTTAATTACTGTCATAAATAGTATTTATGTTATATGTTGATGTTTTGTTCACATATTTTTATTACATTTATTTTCACAAATATTGATTTACTTTGCATTATCTACATGCAGAAGTAGGAGCTACATTATGGTGTGTATTGTGCACGGACACTTTTAGGACACTGACACAAGCAGAGATATATTTTTGTACTCTTAGTGCCATGCCAGCTTGACCCAGGGTTGAGATAATTAGACATTTTCACAAAACACAATATTTACCATGACACATGTGATCCCAGACAAAGTGCATCAGTAGCAACAAATTCTTAAACCCTAGTATTCAAATATTATCCCAAAGTAATTTTATTCAAAATGTGATGCACTTCGTCCAATTAAACAGGACTAATTACACTCTTTATAACGAAACATGTAGGTGGGCAATGTTCTTAAAAGGTACAGACGATAACCTCGATATGCCCAGAAAAGCTTATCGTCTTTCACGATAACAAAAGTTATCATGATACAATAAACCTTGACCTACATATACCTAGATGTGCAGAGTGCTGGTCATTTGACTGCTGTGACTTCCAACTGGTAGTGCCGCGCTGGATTTACCCACTTAAAGGCTTAAAGTGTTTAAAAGGTGATACTGCATTTCCTGTTCTGGAAGTTAGTGTTTCTTCAAATGGACTCAGTCTCTCATGGTTGTGTGCAGCCAGCGAGTTATGTTTATATTTTGGTTCTGCAGTGTATGTGAGATCATTACCGTGTTCTTGTAATTGAAGAAACACAGTGTTGTGTATGTCATGGCAGGAGTGTTCTACACACTCCTCATCTTGCACTTTTGTGATTAAAACAAATGTAGCATTTTAACTTAATATTAGTTCACTGATTAGCTGTAATCTTTAAATTGTGTTTATTCTTGCTTTTAACTGCACCAAGACCTAACAGGGTTTTAGTGTTTTGGATGTGTTTTTACAATCTGTAGCAACTAAGTGCATAATAATCACCCAATAGCTCACCACTACAGAAACCTGTGTTCGAGTCCCAGAGGTGTCTTCTAGTGAGGTCAGGTTTGACACGGGCACGACTGGAACTGTCTGAGTGAGGTGAGGCCAGGCCAGGCGAGGGGTATCATGCAACAGCAAACCCTGATGGATCAGCAAACCCTGAATATGTTGCCATCCATAACCCTTGCTGGTGTGGTACTTGTGTTAGTGTGCTCTTACAGAAAATTCAGGGTGCACTATGCTGAGCCCTTGAGTATTCGTTTAACATTTATTTGAGTTTAAATAAGTTGAAATATGTTCAATTAAATACGTTAAATTACTTTAACTACGCTCACTTTTTATTATTTGACCTAATCCTAATGCAGTTTTATGTAAGAACTGGTGGTTTGGGTCTATACGTTTCTTATGATAGTCAGAGGAAAGAAGAATACAAAGCCGTTCTGTGTGAGGGCGTCTGCTAAATGCTTTACATTGTAAATGACTTTTATATGATGCTATACCGCCAAGCAAGCAAGGGTTAGCTCTATTAATGCTGCTGAGCCAACGATAGCAGGCTAGGAAACAGCCTTCGTCCTCTACATTTCCATTTTAGCTCCGCAAAAATACCGGCTACTGTTGAATGCGCGTCACCGGGAAGTACACTACATTTTTCCGTACTACATAGTGTGTCAAAGTAGTACGCATGACATTACCCGGCATACTACTTAGTACGGTAGTGTGCGGTTTCAGACGTAACCAGCAGTTCAGAGCGCACCGAAACTCAGTCATCGAGGCGTCGGTCATTGCCATGGCACAAAGCCGATGCTATAGCTATGATCAGGCCCGTCATGACTTTAATGTCTGGTGTAATGAGCAGTACCTTTAGCCTCGCAATCGGCGCAGTACTTGTTATCGTCCTCCCGCAGCATTCTGGACAGGATGGCCTGATGCTGCTCATTCAGCTTCTGCGCTTTCTCCCTCTCCGAGCGAGTGGTCATTTTGCTCCCGGCTTTCTTCCTGACGCGTCCTTTGACAATCAGCAACCTTTTGGCCGTATAGCTCTGTTTAATTCAGCCACATGAAACCGCGTATCATCCCCTAGATATGCCGCTACACACCGGATTTCCACCAGAGCTCAGAAGCAGGCAGGAATCTGTGGAATATGGCAGATCCACAACCCGGAAGCACTTTACGTGGGGGCGTCGTATGAATGAAGGCAAACTGACGTTGTAGTGATACGTATCCTTAGGGTAAATGAACCAGTTCTGCATTTGTACGTAAGAGAGGGTTATTGTTGTTTATTTTACAGCTATATACATTATCAATAAAAATTGCATTCCATGAGTTAAACCACGGTCATGTTAGTGACATCTTACGTCATCGTGCGTGAGCGTCGCGTGTACTTTTCAGCGATTGGCTCCGTCTGTTCTGACGTGAAAGCTGATGGGAATAATGACGTCAGCCGCCCTCTGATCCTGGTTAGATCCGCTTCATGACACCTGAGACCCCCTGATGCTCCCACCAACAAAGCGGAGTTTCAGACACTGGACTCTGGACTATGTTATATATAACGGTCAAGGTCGACTTCTGTATGCCTTTTACCAGCGGCCTATACTTCTAGCCCCGCCCATTATCTCCTCCTCCACTAGCCCCTAAGAAACATACCCGTTTAAACAAAAGCTAAACTGAAAAGCGATTATTAAAATCGGCATAAGATGGCGCCAGAGTTCACTTGCGTGATCATTTTCAGCTTTCAGGCTAAAAAACACAGGTCTTCGAACAATATCAGCTTTGTATTTGCATTTGCGTTTGCATACCTGAAACTGCAAAATATTAAGCTTTTATTGGTCCTAACAATAAATCACTGGTTTGGAAAGTAGCAAGAACTGAGACAATACTCCTGAGACCTGCTCACCGTGTGCTAGACACTGCTTGCTTACTGATGAAGTGAAATGACCTCTGGGAAGCTGGCCCCCCATGTGATCAAAAACGGAATTGAAATACTGATGTTCGTTTGTGCTACGTTTACACTGGTTTGTGATGTAGAAATCATCATTTGTGCTGCTTTCAGTTTCTAAGAAATTAAACATTACATTTATTACCCGTGACGTCATGCAGCCCCCCATCAAAGGCCAAATAGCAGCGAAATGGTCTTTTTCGTTTGTGTCGTTAGAATAAACATTTGTATATTTTAATTCGCAAGTTATAAAGCCACAAAAAGATGGACGAGTGACGTCACCAGTCCCTTATAAGAGGCCAGCTCGCATCAAAATGGTCTCATTCGTTTGTGCTACATTAGTGCTGGTTTGTGCCGTTAAAATAAATATTTGTGTTATTTTAATTGGTCAACATAGAAACACGGATTATAATAAAGGTTCCGTTTACAGAGGTGTCAGTTAACGGACCATTTTTTGGACTGGGGCTTGTGACACTAAAATAACTTAGGTATGGGCAAAAAGTCCACCAGTGGAGACCACCTGTTGAAAAAGTTCATCTCAGTTCAGGAATGGAACCATGTTGGTGTGATTTGGGCATGAATGGGTGCTGCATTATGCAATTTACTAAAATCCTGCTTAATTAAATTGCACAAATGTGTATTCAAAGTAGAAGGTTTGAAGCTTTGAGCTCACTGGACCCAGGCTGATTTCTGGATTTGCTTTGCAACTGCAGGGGTTATATTCATAATATTTGGATCAGAGATAACAGCGAGGAAAATTTAAATGTACTGTCAGTTTTCTGGCACAAATCAGCAGGTCATTATTATTAATATTCATTAATTATCATTAATTATTAATTATTATTATTAGTAGTAGTAGTAGTAGTAGTAGTATTAGTATTATTATTATTATTATTATTAATTATGTCCAATTATGTTTTAAGGGCTCAAAACAGGTCAGTGAGTGTATTTACATGCACTTAATAATCTGATAGCTGCAGAAAATCAGATTTTGTCAGTATTCTGATCAATGTTCAGGCAAAGTTAAAGCTTCTGAAATCTTCAAGTGCTCCTTCTTCCCTTGGCAAAAAAGTATACTTAAAGTTTATTTTATTAAGTAAACTTAAGTAAAGTACAAGTATATTTCCCAAGTATACTCTTTGTAGCTAACATACAGTACTAATATCAATGTACTAGAAGTATATTTATAAGTGTACTATTTCCATACATCTTGGGACTAAATTGACCCACTTTTAGTATATGGAAAGTATACTTTGAAGTGTACTTTAGGTGTAAGAGTAGTAAACATTGAGTACACAACTAGTTCACATCTTAAGTTGTACTTTGTACGGCAAGTATACTGTTAAGTATACTATAAGTGAACTTACATGTATATTGCTAGTTTACTGGTTATATACTTCTAGCCTACTTTTTAGCTTATGAAAGTACACTTGTATGTATACTCTTAGTAAGCTACTAGTTTAATTGTTTTTACACTGCAGGTAAACTTAATATCGTGCTTATAGTTTAGTACTTCTTTGCACTTAGTACTATACTACTATGTTTCTATTTATGTATTATTTTTACACTTGAAATATACCTTTAATTGTACTTAAATAGACTTGAATTAACATATGAACTCTACCAATGGACTACACACAACATTCACAAGACATATTCAGGATTAAGAACATATTTCTTTTCTTTCTAAATGAAAAATTTCAAAGAAATAATGTATTGCATGCCAAAATGTATGAACATATTAACTCAAATCCCAGTTCAAAACATACCACCCCGGTTAAACAGTAGACTCAAGAATATTAAACTTGATTATACAGTGCACTAAAGTGTACTTGTAGCCACACTAATGATCAGTACACTTTGAATGCTAAATTGAAACAACTAAATTTGTACTTATTATACTACAATTATTAATACAAAATAGTACAAAAGCCTGTATTACTTGCCAGTGTACAGGACTGCCACTATTTTTCTATCTATTGACAATTTTACCAATTAGTTCAAAATTGCTAATCTAATTTAAGCTCCTTTTATTTTAACTACAAACTATACGTCATAATAATGATTTGCAAAATTTGTACAAAAATAGTGCAAAACTAGTTTTAAAGTGACAATGCCATGATCAAAATAAACGAGGGCTTCTTAAGTTAGTAGTGAACTGCCCTTTTAAACTGGCATCTCCAGCATCAAAAGAATAAACAAAGTCAGTTGTGCACCTCCCAAAGAAATCCGTTTATTTTAAAACCATTTTAAAGTTAAAAAAAAAAAAAAAAAAAAAAAAA
>JAJAGP010001509.1:0-29570 GCA_025084515.1 Ancistrus triradiatus
GCGTGCTATCTGAGGTGACATGTGATGCCCATGGGGCCCTTGTAGACCCCAGCAGGGAACTGGGGCCCCTGGCGGGCCAATGACCGTAACTCAGTCAGTTTTCATCCTACGGCCATAAAATTAGGCAGGTTTGGTCCCAGGTGAAATCTGAGGTGACATGTGATGCCCATGGGGTCCCTGTGGACCCCGGCAGGGCACAGGGGCCCCTGGCAGGGCAATGACCGTGACTCAGTCAGTTATTGATTTATGACCACGAAATTTGTCAGGCTTGGTCCCAGGTGCAATCTGAGGTAACATGTCATACCCTGAGGTGACTACAATGACTACAGTCAGCTTTCGACCTACATACTCGGTCCCTGATGCACAAGGCCGGGGGCATGCACCGCCGCAACACACTCGCAGTTTCTGCAGGAACTGCACTTTCTAGTTATTATTATTATTATTATTATTCCACATGATTTTCGGTTCGTATCTCCTCCTACAGTTTTCGAGGAATCGACACGGGACAAACTCCAAAACGTCCGGCCTGTTCTGGAGAAGTGTGCTTGTCGATAGCTAAGAGAAATGTTGTTGCATTCGCATGCTACACTCGCATTTTTGCGAAAAAATCGTCCCATTCACTTGAATGGGACTTTGTGTTTAAACTGCAGTAACTCGGTCAATTTTTGAGCTACAAACACGAAACTCGCCATGGTCGGCCGTGGGCTCACTGAGACCCATCCTGTCAAGTTTCGGACAGATATCACTCTTTGATCACTTTCTGTCACTCTTTAAAAATCACTCCATTCATTGAATAGGGCAGAAGCTACAGTGTGCACTCTAGATTTCAGGGAAAATCGATTAATTCACTTTTTCACTGAACAAACGTGTCTAAAATCCTGATACTTTCACCTAGAAACTCCATTTAAACTGCAAATGGTAGAGATACTTCCCCTTCATAATTCATCAAAAGATTGCCTCGCTAAACAAATTATTTTTCGATTTAGGATGATTTGGTCGCGACTAGGGACTGACACTTCCCTCATTTCAATTTTTGAAACTCCGAGGAGGCTTTTTCCAAAGTTTCATTTCTGTTCAACCTGTCATAACTTTGAGGCTTTTTCGTCAATCCACACCATCTTATACCGTAGCGATCAGCAAGGGGTCCTCTCTCAAACAAACTTTTCAGATAATTGATTGCTTAAAGATTTTTCGAGTTACGATCATTTTTTTGACAGGTCCAAAATCGCTTGAAACTGAGATTTTAGGGATTTTTATTAATTCACTTTTTCACTGAACAAACGTGTCTAAAATCATTATACTTTCATCTACAAACTCCATTTAAACTGCAAATGGTAGAGATACTTCCACTTCATAACTCATCAAAAGATTGCATCGCTAAACAAATTACTTTTCGAGTTATGATGATTTGTTCGACACTAGGGACTCACACGTCCCTCATTGACAGCAATGTTAATTTTTGACATTCCGAGGAGGCTTTTTCCAAAGTTTCATTTGTGTTTAACCTGTCATAACTTTGAGCCTTTTTCGTTAATCCACATCATCTTATATAGTAGCGATCTGCAAGGGGTCCTCTCTCCCAAAAACTTTTCAGATAATTGATTGGTTACATATTTTTTGAGTTATGACCATTTGTTTGAGAGGTGCAAAATCGGTTGAAAGCTCTTTCTGTCACTGTTGTCGCAGAACAAACGTGTGTAAAATCATTATACTTTCACCTAGAAACTCCCTTTAAATTTCAAATGGTAGACATACTTCCCCATCATGACAACTCCAAATATCTCGTCTTTCAACAAATTACTTCTCCAGTTATGAGCGTTTGTTTGACACCTCTGAAATGAAAGAGGCAGACCAGAGACAGGGCTCTGTGCCGTTCGATTCAAACACACACGCAGGCCACGCCCACACACGGAGAGCACATCGCGATGAAAAACGGATTCTTTGAAGTTAGATTTGCATGAATATGTTTAATACGAAGGCTTGATCATTACTGTAAAATATTGTAATTAATTAAACAGTCCAAACCTTTAAGTCGGGATAAACATCACTTGTAATCCACACGAGCACAGAGTAAAACATGGCCGTCACAGCCGGAAACGCTCAATTCACTATTGTTCACTACACACTAGCTCCCTTCTGCACTCTTAAAGGGCCAGACAGCTCTTATGTAAATCGCATTACAAGACAATTACTTTCATCTAGAAACTCCATTTAAACTTCAAATGGTAGAGATACTTCCCCTTAATGACACATCAAAGTATCTCATCATTCAACAAATTATTTTTCGAGTTATGACGGTTTGTTCGGGACTAGGTATTGATTTTAATCCCATTGACCCCCATTATAATTGCTTCATCTCTAATTAGTCTTTTTCTAAATTTTCATGTGTTTTTAACTTGACATAACTCTGACAATTTCTCATCAATCCACACAGTTTTTTGTCATAGCGATCAGCAAGGGGTCGTCTCCCACACAAGCTTTACAGAAAAGCGATCGGTTAATTATTTTTGGAGTAATGACCGTTTGTTTGACAGGTCTGAAACTGAGATTTTACATGAAACATATGGCTGTGAAGATTTGAAATGTAACTGTCATTGTCTCTCCCTCTGTCTCTCTCACACACACACACACAGGCATGCACATGCAGGCCACGCCCACACACAGAGCAGCTGTCATTCACACAGAATGGCTTGGATCAGCTCTTCTGACAGCTATGAGAGCCATTGTTTGCATAGTAACACAGAGGGCACAGAGGTACCTGGCAGAACAGTTTTCGCCCTACAGCCATGAAATTTGGCAGGCTTGGTCCCGGGTGCCATCTGAGGTGACATGTGATGCCCATGGGACCCCTGTGGACCCTGACTGGGTAATGGGGCCCCTTGCGGGCCAATGACCGCAACTCAGTCAGTTTTTGACCTAGGCCACGAAATTTGGCAGGTTTAATCACGACTGCAATCTGAGGTGACATGTCATGCGCATGGGGTCCATGAGGACCCCGACTGGGCACTGGGACCCCTGGCGGGCCAATGACTGTAACTCAGTCAGTTATTGACCTATGGCCACAAAATTTGGCAGGCTTGGTCCAGGGTGAAATCTGAGGTGACTTGTGATGCCCATAAGGCCCCAGAGAACCCTGGCTGGGCAATGGGTCCCCTGGCAGGCCAATGACCGTACCTCAGTCAGTTTTCGACCTACGGCCACAAAATTTGGCAGGCTTGGTACCAGGTGAAATCTGAGGTGAAATGTGATGCCCATGAGGTCCCTGTGGACCCCGGCTGGGCACTGGGGCCGCTGGCGGGCCAATGACTGTAACTCAGTCAGTTATTGATTTATGACATTGAAATTCAGCAGGCTTGTTCCCAGGTGCAATCTGAGGTGACATGTGATGCCCAAAAGGCCCCAGAGAACCCCGGCTGGGCACCTGGGCCCCTGGCGGGCCAATGACTGTAACTCAGTCAGTTATTGACCTATGGCTACATCATTCAGCAGGTTTGGTCCTGGTTGTAATCTGAGGTGACGTGTGATACCCATAAGGCCCCTGTGGACCCCGGCTGGGCACTGGGGCCCCTAGCGGCCTAATGACCGTGACTCAGTCAGTTATTGATTTATGACCACGAAATTTGGCACGCTTGGTCCAGCGTGCTATCTGAGGTGACATGTGATGCCCATGGGGCCCTTGTAGACCCCATCAGTGCACTTGGGCCCCTGGTGGGCCAATGACCATAACTCAGTCAGTTTTCGACCTAAGGTCCCAAAATTCGGCAGGCTTGGTCCCGTGTGCAATCTCACGTGACTTGTCATGACCATGGGGCCTATGAGGACCATGGCTGGGCACAGGGGCTCCTAACAGGGTCAATGACTGTAACTCAGTCAGTTTTCGACCTTCGGTCACGAAACTTGGCAGGCTTGGTCCCGGGTTCAATCTGAGGTAACATGTCATACCATGAGGTGACTACAATGACTACAATGATCGAATGGCGTTCGACCTACATACTCGGTCCCTGATGCACGTCGCCAGGGGCACGCACCGTCGCAACACACTCGCAGTTTCTGCAGGAACTGCACTTTCGAGTTATTATTATTTTTATTATTTCACCTGATTTTCGGTTCGTATCTCCTCCTACAGTTTTCGAGATATCGACACGGGACAAACACCAAAACGTTCGGCATGTTCCGGAGAAGTGTGCTTGTCGATAGCGAAGAGAAATGTTGTTGCATTCGCACGCTACACTCGCATTTGTGCGAAAAATGTCCCATTCACTTGAATGGGATTCTTAAAAAAACTGCCGTAACTCGGTCAATTTTTGAGCTACAAACACGAAACTTGGTATGGTCGGATCTGGGCTCTCCCAGACTTTCACCTAGAAACTCCATTTAAACTGCAAATGGTAGAGATACTTCCCCTTCATAATTCATCAAAAGATTGCCTCACTAAACAAATTATTTTTCGAGTTATGACAATTTGTTTGGAACTAGAGACTAAAACTTCCCTCATTGACACCCATGTTAATTTTCGGAACTCCGAGGACGCTTTTTTCAAAGTTTCATTTGTGTTCAACCTCTCATAACTTTTAGGCTTTTTTGTCAATCCACATCATCTTATATCATAGCGATCAGCAAGAGGTCCTCTCTCACATAAACTTTTCAGATAATTGATTGGTTAAATATTTTTCGAGTTATGACCAATTGATTGACAGGTCCAATATCACTTGAAACTGAGAATTTAGGGATTTTTATTAATTCACATTTTCACTGAACAAACGTGTCTAAAATCATTATACTTTCATCTACAAACTCCATTTAAACTTCAAATGGTAGAGACATTTCCCCTTAATGACTCCTCAAAGTATATCATCGTTCAACAAATTATTTTTCGAGTTATGACGATTTGTTCGGGACTAGGTATTGATTTTCCTCCCATTGACCCCCATTATAATTGCTTCATCTCCGATTTGGCTTTTTCTAAATTTTCATATGTTTTTAACTCGTCATAACTCTGACACTTTAACATCAATCCACACAGTTTTTTGTGAGAGCGATCAACAAGGGGTCCTCTCGCATACAATCTTTTCAGATAATTGATTGGTTACATATTTTTCGAGTTATGACCATTTGTTTGAGAGGTCCAAAATCGCTTGAAAGTCACTTTCTAAACGGACTTTCTGACACTGTTTTTTGCGGAACAAACGTGTGTAAAATCAATATACTTTCACCTAGAAACTCCATTTCAATTTCAAATGGTAGTGATACTTCCCCTTCATGACACATCCAAATATCTCTTTGTTCAACAAATTACTTCTCCAGTTATGAGCGTTTGTTTGAGAGCTCCGAAAAAAGAAGGCAGAGCACAGACGGGGCTCCGTTTTGTTCGATTCAAACACACACGCAGGCCACGCCCACACATGGAGAGCAGATCGCAATGAAAGACGGATTCTTCTTACTTAGATTTGCAACAACATGTTTAATACGAAGGCTTGATCATTACTGTAAAATATTGTAATTAATTAAACAGTCCAAACCTTTAAGTCGGGTTAAACATCATTTGTAATCCACACGAGCACAGAGTAAAACATGGCCGGCAGAGCCGGAAACGGTCAAATCACTACTATTCACTACACACTAGCTCCCTCCTACACTCTTAAAGGGTCAGACAACTCTTATGTAAATCGCATTACATGACCATTACTACATGGCTTTACTACATCGGCATCAAAGAATAATATATAGAGATTAATATTTAATGCAGTAAAGATGACACTACGGCCGTTTCTCAATGCCAACTACGTCAACTTCGGACTTGCATACTTCCTAAGTCTGGAGTAGGAACTTACATTGCTTGCATAGTACCACAGGGGCACAGAGGTACCTGGCAGGACAGTTTTCGCCCTACAGCCATGAAATATCGCAGGCTTGGTCCCAGGTGCAATCTAAGGTGACATATGATGCCCATGGCACTCCGCGGACCCCGTCTGGGTACTGGGGCCCCTTGCGGGCCAATGACAGCAACTCAGTCAGTTTTCAACTTATTGCCATAAAATTCAGCTGGCTTGGTCCCGGGTGCAATCTGAGGTGACATGTGATGCCCATGGGGCCCCTGTGGACCCCGGCTGGGCACTGGGGACCCTGGCGGGCTAATGACCGTAACTCAGTCAGTCATTGACCTATGACCACAAAAATCGGTATGCTTTGTCCCGGGTGCTATCTGAGGTGACATGTGATGCCCATAGGGCCCCTGTGGACCCTGGCTGGGCACTGGGGCCCATGGCGGGCCAATGACAATGACTCAGTCAGTTTTCGACCTGCGGCCATGAAATTCGGCAGGCTTGGTCCCGGGTGCAATCTGAGGTGACATGTGGTGCCCCGGGGGCCCCTGTGGACCTCAGCTGGGCACTGGGGCCCCTAGCGGGCCAATGACTGTAATGATTGTCAGTTATTGATTTATGACCACGAAATTCGGCAGGCTTGGTGCCGGGTGCTATCTGAAGTGACCTGTGACTAACTCAGTCAGTTTTCGACCTACGGCTACGAAAATCGGCAAGCTTGATCCCGGGAGCAATCTGTGGTGATATGTGAAGCCCATGGGGCCCCTATGGACCCCGGGTGGGCACTCGGGCCCCTGGGTGGGCCAATGACTAACTCAGTCAGTTTTCGACCTACAGCCACGAAATTTGGCAAGCTTGATCCCGGGAGCAATCTGAGGTGTTATGTGATGCCCATGGGGCCCCTATGGACCCCAGCTAGGCACTGGGGCCCCTGGCGGGCCAATGACTGTAACTTAGTCAGTTTTTTAACCTAAGGCCGTGAAATTCGGCAGGCTTGATCCCGGGTGCAATCTGAGCTGACATGTGATGCCCATGGCGCCCCTGAGGGCCACGTCTGGGCACTGCGGCCCCTGGCGGGTCAGTCACTACAACTCATATGGTTTTTTGACCTACCGCCATGAAATTTGGCAGGCTTGGTCCCTGGTGCAATCTGAGGTAACATGTCATGCCCTTGGGGCCCTTAGCAGGTCATTTACCATAACTCAGTTGATTTTCAATGTACAGCGACGAAATTCGGCAGGCTTGATACCGAGTGCAATCTGAAATGACATGTCATGCTTTTGCTGTCCTTGAGGTACCCGACGGGTCACTGGCGCCTTTGGAAGGTCATTGAATGTAACTCAGTCAGTTTTAGACCTAACGTTTTGTAGTCCAGCATGCTTGGTCCCGTGTGCACCTGGGAGGGTGAGGTGACTACAATGACTACAGTCGACTTTCGAACTACATACCCTGATGCATGTCGCAGAGGCACGCACCGCCGCAACACACTCGCAGTTTCTGCAGGAACTGCACTTTCTAGTTATTTTTATTATTTCACCTGATTTTCGGTTCGTATCTCCTCCTACAGTTTTCGAGATATCGACATGGGACAAATACCAAAACGTCCGGCATGTTCCGGAGAAGTGTGCTTGTCGATAGCTAAGAAAAATGTTGTTGCATTCGCACGCTACACTCACATTTGTGTGAAAAAAAAGTCCCATTCACTTGCATGGGATTTTTTTAAAACTTCCCTAACTCGGTCAATTTTGGAGCTACAAACACCAAACTCGGAATGGTTGGACCTGGGCTGACCGAGACCCCTCACAGCAAGTTTTGCACAGATTGCACTCTTTGAACACTTTGTATCACTCTTTAAATATCACCCTATTCATTCTCTATGCCACTACCTAGAGTGCACACTCTAAACTTGAGTGAAAATAAATTTTTTCACTGTTTTTCACTGTTTTACAGTTTTTCACTGAACAACCGTGTCTAAAACCCTGATACTTTTACCTAGAAACCTAGAATTAGTTCTCCAGTTATGACCGTTTGTTTGACAGCTCTCACATGAAAGAAGGCAGAGCACAGACGGGGCTCGCTTCACACACACACGCAGGCCACGCCCACACACGGAGAGCACATCGCAATGAAAGACGGATTCTTTGAACTTAGATTTGCATCAATATGTTTAATATGAATGCTTGATCTTTACTGTAAAATAATGTAATTAATTAAACAGTCCAAACCTTAAAGTCGGGATAAACACGAACGTCACTTGTAATCCACACGAGCACAGAGTAAAACATGGGAAATCAAACACAGCTGGAAACAGTCAATTCACTCCCGTTCACTACACACTCGGTCCCTCCTACACTCTTAAAGGGCCAGACAGCTGTTATGTAAATGGCATTACATGACAATTACTACATGGCTTTACTACATCGGCATGAAACAATAATATATAGAGATTAATATTTAATGCACTAAAGATGACACTACGGCCGTTTCTCAATACCAAGTATGCCAACTTCGGACTTGCATACTTCCTAAGTCTGGAGTAGGAACTTACATTGTTTGCATACTACCACAGAGGGCAAAGACGTACCTGGCAGGACAGTTTTCGCCCTACAGCCATGACATTTGGCAGGCTTGGTCCCGGGTGCAATCTGAGGTGACACGTGATGGCCATGCGGCCCCTGTGGAACCCAGCAGGGCACTGGAGCTCCTGGCGGGCCAATGACTGTAACTCAGTCAGTTTTTCACCTACTGCTACAAAATTCGGCAGGCTTGGTCCCGGGTCCAACTGATGTGACTTGTCATGCCCATGGGGCCTATGAGGACCATGGCTGGGCACTGGGGCCCCTAGCAAGGCCAATGATGGTAACTCAGTCAGATGTTGACCTATGGCCTTAAAATTTGGCAGGCATCGTCCCAGGTGAAATCTGAGGTGACATGTGATTCCCCTTCATAATTCATCAAACGATTGCATCGCTATGACGATTTCTTCGAGACTAGGGACTGAAACTTCCCTCATTCAGCGCCATGTTAAATTTGGGAACTGCGAGGCGGCTTTTTTCAAAGTTGCATTTGTGTTTAACCTGTCATAACTTTGAGGCTTTTATAACATCATCATATTTCGTAGTGATCAGCAACAGGTCCTCTCTCACACAAACTTTTCAGATAATTGATTGGTTACATATTTTTCGAGTTATAACCATTTGTTTGAGAGGTCCAAAATCCCCTGAAACTGACTTTGGACACGGACTTTCACTCACTTTTTTGCGGAACAAACGTGTGTAAAATCATTATACTTTCACCTTTAAATTTAAAATGGTAGAGATACTACCCCTTCATGACACATCCAAATATCTCGTCGTTCAACAAATTACTTCTCCAGTTATGAGCGTTTGTTTGACAGCTCTGACATGAAAGAAGGCAGAGCACAGACGGGGCTCCGCTCTGTTCGCTTCACACAGGCCACGCCCACACACGGAGAGCAGATCACAATGAAACTTAGATTTGCATCCATATGTTTAATACGAACGCTTGATCATTACTGTAAAATATTGTAATTAATTAAACAGTTCAAACCTTTAAGTCGGGTTAAACACGAACGTCACTTTTAATCCACACAAGCACAGACTAACACATGGAAACTCAAGCACAGCCGTAAACGGTCAATTCACTCCCGTTCACTATACACTCGCTCCCTCCTACACTCTTAAAGGGCCAGACAGCTCTTATGTAAATCGCATTACATGACAATTACTACATGGCTTTACTAAATTGGCATGAAAGAATAATATATAGAGATTAATATTTAATGTGAAATGTGAAGCCCATGGGGCCCCTCTGCACCCCCGCTGGGCACTGGGTCACCTGGCAAGCCAATGATTGTAACTCAGTCAGTTTTTTGACCTATGGCCACAAAATTCAGCAGGCTTAGTCCCGGGTGCAATCTGAGGTGACATGTCATGCCCATGTCATCAATCCCTGATGGCCCTGGCTGGGCAGCGGGGCAGCTGCCGAGTCATTGACCCTGACTCAGTTGGTTTATGGCCATGAAATTCGGCAGGCTTCATCACGGGTGCAATCTGAGGTGACATGTGATGCCCATGGGGCCCCTAAGGGCCACGGCTGGGCCCTGCGGCCCCTGGCATGTCAGTGACCACAACTCAGATGGTTTTCGAGCTACGTCCACGAAATTCGGCAGGCTTGGTCCCGAGTGCAATCTGAGGTAATATGTCATGCCCCTGGGGCCCCTGGCAGGTGATTGACCATAACTCAGTATATTGTATACTGAGTTATGTGTACAGCAACCAAATATGTACAGAGAATATGTACAGCAACCAAATTAGGCAGGCTTGATACCGAGTGCAATCTGAGGTGACATGTCATGCTTTTGCTGTCCTTGAGGTCCCCGACGTGTCACTGGTGTCTCTGGAAGGTCATTGAATGTAATTTAGTCAGTTTTAAACCAAACGTTTTGTAGTTCAGCAGGCTTGGTCCCGTGTGCACCCTAAGGTGACACTCGGGCAAAATAGTGACTACAGTCAGCTTTCGACCCACTGACTGGGTCCCTGATGCACATCGCAGGGGCACGCACCGCCGCAACACACTCGCAGTTTCTGCAGGAACTGCACTTTCTAGTTATTATTATTCCACAATTTTCGACGCATTTCAGCTGCCGCAACTTTCGAGATATCGACACCATTCCAGTGCCATTAGGTCTGGTCTGGTCTGGAATTGTGTACTTGTCTAGGGCCTTCCAGTCGGACTTTGGGTCCAAATTTTCCCATCAGAAATGAATGGGCCAAAAGTTAACGCATCATAACTCAGTCAGTTTTCAACCGACTGCCACGAAATTCGGCAGACTTGGTCCCGGGTGCAATCTGAGGTGACATGTAATGCCCATGGGGCCCGTGTTGACCCCGACTGGGCACTGGGGCCCCTGGTTGGGCCAATGACCTTAAATCAGTCAGTTTTTGACCTACGGCCACAAAATTTGGCAGGCTTGGTCTCGGGTGCAATCTGAGGTGACATGTGATTTCCATGGGACCCCTGTGGATTTCGTCTGGGCACTGGGGCCCCTGGGTGGGCCAATGACCGTAACTCTGTCAGTTTTCGACCTATTGCCACGAAATTCGGCAGGCTTGATCACGGGTGCAATCTGAGGTTACATGTGATGCCCATGGGGCTTCTCTGGACCCCGGCTGGGCACTGGGGCCCCTGGTGGGCTAATGACTTTAACTCAGTCAGTTTTCGACCTACGGCCACGAAATTCGGCAGGCTTGGTCCCGGGTGCAATCTGAGGTGACCTGTGTTGCCCATGGCGCCCCTATGGACCTCGGCTGGGCATTGGCGCCCCTGGCGGGCCAATGATTGTATCTCAGTCAGTTTTCGACTTACAGCCATGACATTTGGCAGGCATGGTCCCGGATGCAATCTGAGGTGACATGTGATGCCCATGGGGCCCCTCTGGACCTTGGCTGGGCACTGGGGTCCCTGGCAAACCAATGACCGTAACTCAGTCAGTTTTCATATTACGGCCATGAAATATGGCAGGCTTGATCACGTGTGCAATCTGAGGTGACATGTGATGCCCATGGGGCCCATGAGGACACCGGCTGAAAATTTACATTTATTCAGCTCACAACTTTTTTAGTTATTTTTCAGTCACACCAAAATGCATGCTATATTAATTTGATCAATGCAACATGAGTGTAATGTCCTCAAGTATCTAATAATGATGTTGTGTAACAGAGTTAAATAATAAAATTCATTACATACATTTTTCTTCTTTACTATTCTGAAAAATCTAATTTTGAAATTCCTCAATTTTGTGCATTATTTTTTTATATTAAGCATATATAATCCATGTTTTTAGGCAAAAAAGACATCAATGTGTATGGTTCAGCTGGTGCTGCTATTCACTGACACAATAAATTGAAAAAAGGGTAACATACATCTTTGAAAAAATACAAAAACCTTCACCTGACGGTACTGACAAATTACTGATAGAGATGTATCTACAAATTACTGTTTTTACAAATTACAAATTATAAGTATTTACAAATGTTTTACTAATAACTGAGATCAGACCAGCTTTGAAATGAAACCCTCAAGGAAAGAGGAAGCGAGGCTGGCCAAAGAACAGATTCTAATGGGATCTCGAGGCAGACATTAAGAGACGGGTACATGTTGGTGGGATGTATCTGGCTTCAAAAGAAAATTAATGAGAACTTTTCAGGTCTCTTGAAGATGGCCTATACTCCAACAGGGGTGTCAGGCATAACAGAACTGAACAAGTTCATAACAGACTATGGAAACTAACTAATTAATTTTAAAAGATTGTAACTGTACATGTACATTACAGAATCATTCCAAAGCAGTATCATCGAAAGGATGAGTCTTTGAGGAGCAAAGATGGGCAGAGGATCTCCAGTTTATCAACAAATGTGTGGGAAACTTATTGAAATGTTTGAAAACAATGTTCCTCAAAAAAAGGGATTTACATATTTCAGTCCTAACCATTTCTGATTTGGCTTGTTTTGCATTGTCTTGTTGAAAAATGCACAGACGTCCCTGGAAAAGATGTCATATTGTATGCAGCTTGTGTTGCTCTAAAATCTCAACGTACTCTTCTGCATAACAGTAATGTCATCACAGAAGTGTAAAGGACCTTTGCCAAGGGCAGAGACCCAACCCTGTACAATGACAGACCCTGGCTTTTGGACTTGTTGCTGATAACAGTCTGCATGGGCCTTTTCATCCATGTCTTCCATAAAAAGAACATTTATTTGTCTGACCACAATACAAGTTTCCACTGTATGATGGTCCATCCCAGATGCCTCTCAGAGAAGTTGCCGCAGCCTATGGACATGGTTAACATAAAACATCTTTTTTCCCAGTAAATTGAGGACGCAACATGGATGGACAATTTTTTATGGAAAATATAATTTTCAAGTTCACTTTATGTGCTATGTGATATCTTATTTAATCATTAATTTCATTCAATATTAATATTTATGTGGTTATAGCATTTGAAACACTTTTCCTGGCAGTGTGACATTATGACCTCTTGCTGAGAACAGGCGAAGTTACAGTGGTGCTTGAAAGTTTGTGAACCCTTTAGAAATTTCTATATTTCTGCATAAATATGATCTAAAACATCATCAGATTTTCACACAAGTCCTAAAAATAGATAAAAAGAACCCAGTTAAACAAATGAGACAAAAATATTATACTTGGTCATTTATTTATTGAGGAAAATTATCCAATATTACATATCAGTGAGTGGCAAAAGTATGTGAACCTCTAGGATTATCAGTTAATTTGAAGATGAAATTAAAGTCAGGTGTTTTCAATCAATAGGATGACAATCAGGTGTGAGTGGGCACCCTGTTTTATTTAAAGAACAAAGAACTATCAAAGTCTGCTCTTCACAACACGTTTGTGGAAGTGTATCTTGGCACAAACAAAGGAGATTTCTGAGGACCTCAGAAAAAAGAGTTGTTGATGCTCATCAGGCTGGAAAAAGTTAACAAAACCATCTCTAAAGAGCTTGGACTCCACCAATCCACACTCAGACAGATTCAAGACCATTGTTACCCTCCCCAGGAGTGGTCGACCAATACAGATCACTCCAACAGCAAGGTGTGTAATAGTTGGCGAGATCACAAAGGATACAGGGTAACTTCTAAGCAACCGAAGGCTTCTCTCACATTCTCTAATGCTAATGTTCATGAGTCCACCATCAGAATAACACTGAACAACAATGGTGTTCATGGCAGGGTTGCAACGAGAAAGCCACTGCTCTCCAAAAAGAACATTGCTGCTTGTCTGCAGTTTGCTAAAGATCATGTGGACAAGCCAGAAGGCTATTGGAAGAATGTTTTGTGGACGGACAAGACCAAAACAGAACTTTAAAAGAAAAGTGTTAGGTTTAGAGAAAGGTAAAGACTGCATTCCAGCATAAGAACCTTATCCCATTTGTGAACCATGCTGGTGGTAGTATCATGGTTTGCGCCTGTTTTGCTGCATCTGGGCCAGGACGGCTTGCCATCATTGATGGAACAATGAATTCTGAATTATTTCTGAATTTTAAAGGAAAATGTCAGGACATCTGTCCATGAACCATTTTATGTTGAACATTAATTAATTCATTTATTTGTGGTTTTATTTATTTCTAGATTTATTTAATGTTTGATTGATTTGTCATGTTTGGTCCTCAATCCCGATCTGCGTCCCCTGCCAGACTTATTTTATTTGTAAGTACAAAGTATAATATAATATGTATGACTCTGAACTATGGATATGAACTGTGCAGTTTGTATTCTGCCAGTATTATAGTACTGTGTTCTGCATTGTGTTAGGTAAAACTCCCTAAGTTTTATAAGGAAGAAACCTTGGGAGGACCAAGACTCAAAAACAGACCCAACCTCCCTGGGCGGTGTAGATGATAAATCTAAGAATGAAACTAAAGTCATGGAGTCATACTTTAAATAAAATGTGAAATATGCACATTGGCATTAAGTGGCCTGGGTATGATGAGGCTGGAGCTGAAGATGGAAGCAGCTGGAGTGAAGCTGCAGCGGATGAACATCATGTGTGGGGTTGCAAAACAAAAAACAGAAAACAGAAAATGTAATTAGTTATCGATTAAAAGCACAGTGTGTATTAACAATCACTGATGCCACATGTAGCATGAGACCTCGGCAGCATTAGCTATAGCAGCATAGCTAGAAAGAGGAGAACTGGTAGGTGACACAGCCAAGAGTGATCACATGAGACGTCGGTAACCCCACGGGAGGCAGAAGACAGCAACCCAACGTCTCTGATCACCATAAGACTCTTTGACTATGAAGCCCCAGCTCTACCCTTAGTCTAAGGCAAGGATGCACTAGTCAAGCTCAAGATTCAGTGCTCACCCAACACTCCTGGCTAACGGACAATTCAGGCAGGCCAGACATGACTCCAGACTCCAGCCCCAGTGACCCAAGCCATGCATCCCGGTCTAAATCTAGTCAAAAGCCTGCGTAAATAAGTATGTCTTTAGCCTAGACTTAAAATTTTGAAGAGTGTCTGAGTCTTGAACGAAAGTGGGCAGTTTATTCCATAGTGGGGGGCCATGTATGAGAAAGCCTTTCCCCCTGCTGTGACTTTTTTAATTCTAGGAACTAAAAGAAGTCCTGCACCCTGCGAACGAAGTAGGCGAGCTGGATTGTAAAACTCTAAGAGTTCACTCAGATAATGTGTTGCCAGGCCATGTAGAGCTTTATAAGTTATAGAAGTATTTTGTAATAAATGCGGAATTTAACTGGTAACCAGTGTAGTGATGATAGAACGGGAGTGGTATGATAAAATTTTCTAGTTCGAGTTAGCACTCGGGCGGCTGCATTCTGAACTAATTGAAGTTTAGTAATAGATTTACTAGAGCATCCAGTAAGTAAGGCGTTACAGTAATCTAACCTTGAGGTTATAAATGCATGAATCAGTTTCTCTGCATCATTAAAAGAGAGGATATTTCTAAGTTTAGTGATATTACGTAATTAAAGAAAGCAATTCGAGTGATGCTGCTAATGTGTGCATCAAAGGAGAGATCTGAAGCAAATATGACAAGTTTTATACAGATGGACTGGGCATTACTGGACAGCCATCTAGATTTAGGATAGATGTAGCCAACCTGTCTCTCACAGCCTTGGGTTCCACTAACAGAACTTCAGTTTTATCTGAGTTAAGTAAGAGAAAGTTAAATAACATCCAATCTACTATTTCCTGTCATTAGGTTTGGCCGATGTGTACAGCTGTGTATCATCTGCATAGCAGTGGAAACTAATGCCATGTTTATGAATAACTGAGCCTAGTGGCAGCATGTACAGAGATAATAAAAGCAGGCCAAGCACTGACCCCTGAGGCACACCATACTTCACTTTTGAGAGCTTAAACCTTAGATTAAGGAGTCTGATGGCTTGCGGGAAGAAGCTGTTATACAGTCTGGTTGTGAGTGTTCGAGTGCTTCAGAACTTCTTCCCAGACGGCAGGAGTGTTAACAAAGAATTTGAGGGGTGTGTGGTGTCATCTGTAATTCTGCTGGTCTTGCGTATGCAGCGGGTGTTGAAGATGTCAGTGATGGAGGGAGGGGGACACCGATTATCTAGCAGGGAGACGTGCTTTCCTCAACCTTCGCAGAAAGTAGAGATGCTGCTGGGCTTTCCTGGTTATGGTGCTGGTGTTGAGAGACCAGGTGAGATCCTCTGCCAGGTGAACACCAAGGAATTTGGTGCTCTTTACAACCGTTGATGTTCAGTGGAGAGTGGTCACTCTGAGTTCTCCTGAAGTCAACAACCATCCCTTTAGTTTTGTTAACGTTCAGAGACAGATTGTTGACTTTACTCCAGTCCGATAGCCGTTGTACCTCCTCTCTGTATGCTGACTCGTCGTTCTTGCTGATGAGACCCACCACGGTCTTATCATCAGTGAACTTGATGATGTGGTTTGAGTTGTGCATAGATGCACAGTCGTGAATCAGCAAGTTGAACAGCAGTGGACTGAGCTCACAGCCCTGTGGGGCTCCAGTGCTCAGTGTGGTGGTGCTGGAGATAATACTACCGATCCAGACAAACTGGGGTCTCCCAGTCAGGAAGTCCAGGATCCAGTTGCAGAGGGAGGCGTCCAGGCCCAGCAGGTTCAGCTTCCCAATCAGGTGCTGAGGAATGATGGTGTTGAATGCTGAACTGAAGTCTATGAACAGCATTCGAACATAGGAGTCATCTTTATCCAGGTGGGTGAGAGCCAGATGAACAGTGGTGGCTATGGCGTTGTAGGATTTAAACCAAAAAAGTGCTAATCCCTTAATACCTACAGTATTTTCTAGTCTGTTTAGTAAAACATCATGATCTATAGTGTCAAATGCTGCACTTAAATCTAACAGAACAAGAAAAGAAACACATCCCTTATCTGGGGACATTAACAAGTAATTTAGTACCCTAATTAATGCTGTTTCAGTACTATGATGGGGCCTGAAGTCAGACTGAAATGTTTCATAAATATCATTCCTTTGGAGGTAACTGCAGAGTTGCTGATAGACAGCTTTTTCTAAGATTTTGGACAGAAAGGATAGATTTGAAATTGGTCTATAATAAGATATCAAACAAGGGTCAAGATTGGCTTTTTTAGTCAGTGGTTTGATAACGGCAGACTTAAAGGATTTGGGCACATAACCAAAGGTAAGGGATGAATTTAAAATAACTAACAGTGGCTCTATAATACTAGGTATTACTTCTATGAGTAAACGTATAGGAATTGAATCTAATAAACATATTGATGACTTAGACGAGCTGATTAGTGCGGATAGTTCAGTATTAGTAATTGGGGTAAAAGATTATAATCTTGATTTACAGCTAATTAAACAGATGTCTTCACTAGTGCTAGTTTATGCAAAATGTTTTCTATCTTATCATTAAAGAAAGTCTTTAATCATTACTGTTAAAATTACACAGAACAGGAGAATCCCTTTCTGTAGGGTTTTTTGTTAATTTGGAGACTGTATTAAAGTTAAATCTTGGATTATCCTTATTTTTCTCTATAATTGAGTAGAGGTATGCTGCTTTAGCTTTAGTAAGGGCATGCTTATACTCTGCCATGCTGTCTCTCCCAGCAATCTTAAACACCCCCACCAACATCCCACAGTTGAAGATGTTCTGCACGGAGGAATGGGCTAAAATTCCTCCAAAGTCAGTGTTCAGGACTGATCAACAATTACAGGAAATGTTTAGTTGCAGTTATTGCTGCACAGGGGGGTCACACCAGATACTGAAATCAAAGTTTCACATACTTTTGCCACTCACTGATTTATAATATTGAATCATTTTCCTCAACAAATAAATGACCAAGTATAATATATTAACTTCCAAAAACATGCTGGTAGTTGGGATACGGTACTTTAAATTGTCCCTAAGTGTGATAGTGATTGTGCCCTGCACAGATCCATGGTCGATGTTGCCTTGCTTCCAGTGTTTCCAGTGCATACTACTTTTTTATTACAACACATAATTTTTCTTGTCATATTATGGGTGGGTGGCTTGGTGGGTAGCACCGCTGCCTCACAGCAAGAAAGGTTCTGGGTTCAATCCCAGGGAGTAGCAGCCTGGGTTCTTTCTGTGTGGCGTCTGCATGTCCTCCCTGTGTCTGGGTGGGTTTACTTCGGGTACTCGGGTTTCCTCCCACAGTCCAAAGACATGTTTGTTAGGTTAATTGATTACACTAAATTGACTTGAGTGTGTAAATGTGAGTGCATATGTATATATGACTAGTCTTGAGGTAACCTTGTGTATAGCTGTAACCGTGTGTAGCTGAAATGTCCATTGGTGCTGATAACGACGTTAAATAAACCAAATAAACAAACGAAAATGAATGGCACTCCAGAACAGTAGGCGGCGGTATGCACTTCTTTAGTGCACGTCTATCCTAATCTCGAAACAACTATAACCGAAGAGGAGATCGCGTCGCGGTTAATGTAGCCACTGAGTGGTTTGTTTTCAGAGCTGTTGATTTATTAAGAGGGATATTTCAACAAATGTAAGTTATCGTAATCGTTTATATATCTATCTGTTTTGCGATGTTTGGTCCACATTCGGTTTTCCATAAAGAAATGTGTTAATGATTTTAGAAGACTTAGTACCTGCTCTGTTAGTTAAATTTCTTGTTTACATTGGTTTACTTAATATAATGGATGTTGGACAAATCAGATAACCTTCGTAGTGTGTAGTATTAGTATTATTACGTCTTGGTAGTTTTTGGTTTAAAAAATGTAATTGTATTGAAAGAAAAACGCACTCATTGTTCATTGTATCAGTTCTACTTACCATACAGATACATTTTGTGGTTTTACAGTTACAGACTGTAATCTATCTGTTTCGCTACATACTTTGTTAGTTCCCTTTACTCTGTTCTCTAATGGTCAGTACCCCCACAGATCAGGTACTGTTTGGATGGTGGATACTCAGCACTGCAGTGACACTGATGCACTGGTGTTGGTGTGTTAGTGTGTGTTGTACTGGTTATGATTGGATCAGATAGAGCAGTGCTCATGGAATGGACACTGTCCATTCACTGTGCACATCTAGCTTATTGCTCCACCTTGTTGTCATCTAATACTTCATCAGTGCTCACAGGATGCTGATAACTGCACATTTTTGGTTGGGGGACCATTTTCAGTACAGCAGTGACACTAGTAGTTAAAAAAAAAAAAAAAAAAAAAAATTCCAGCAGTACTGCTGTGTCTTATCCACTCATACCGTCATACCGGAACATCAGTGTCACTGAAGTGCTGAGAATGATCTAAAACCCATATAGTACCTGATCTGTGGTGGTCCTGTGGGGATCCTGCAAAGTCAGAATCAGGCTTTAATGGCCAAGTATGCTTGCACATACAAGGAATTTTCTTTGAATACAGTTGCTCACATTGTAGTCACATAGTCACATCACATAGTACAACATTTTCCAGTATTACATGAAAAACACACCTTCCAAGCATGTACACACACACACACACACACACACACTCTCTTCATAACCTAAATCTTACTTGTGCAGTGATATATTTTATGTTTTATATTTTAAGTGTTGAGTGCAGCATTAAATATAAATAGAAGTTAAATTAAGACAAATAAAAGTGAGGTAGAAGGAGAAGCCCAGGGTGAAGAAGTACAGATGGGGTGTTCTGTGCATTTGTAGTGTTCAAGTATTCGTAAGTTTGATGGCATGTGGATTTTCTTTGGTTAATACGTGTGGAAATGTCCTTTTACAATTTATTGCATATGAAATGTGCTTTTTATGTTGTGGAAATGGCTTTTTTCTGTCTATGTCCCCATTATTTTAGCTTTTCTTTTGCTTCAGGTCAGAACTCGTCTCAGTCACATTGGAATACGGAAAAAAAATGTAAATAGTGCAGTTTTAAATTCTAATAATTGACCCTCATTGAATAAAATGCAACTAAATCAGCAATTTCTGTGTGAAATGATATAGGTACACTCATAGCCAATATATAGTATAGTACAGAAGTAAAGATTATTATTATTATTATTAGAATATAAGACTTTAAAAGTGATATAAGCGCAGTATCTTTCTTTGGTATCGAAAAAGGTATTGAATTTCAATATTTCAGTAAGTATAGTGACGACGTTGAAATTCTCAGTTCTCATAAGTATCGTGACAACTATAGTTGTTGCAGTAGTTTTTGTGATTAATACCTTAATACCTACAGTATTTTCTAGTCTGTTTAGTAAAACATCATGATCTATAGTGTCAAATGCTGCGCTTAAATCTAACAGAGCAAGAAACACATCCCTTATCTGAGGACATTAACAAGTCATTTAGTACCCTAATTAATGCTGTTTCAGTACTATGATGGGGCCTGAAGCCAGACTGAAATGTTTCAGAAATTTCATTCCTTTGGAGGTAACTGCAGAGCTGCTGATAGACGGCTTTTTCTAAGATTTTGGACAGAAACGTTAGATTTGAAATTGGTCTATAATCACACAAGGGTCAAGATTGGCTTTTTTAATCAGTGGTTTGATAACGGCAGACTTAAAGGATTTGGGCACATAACCAAAGGTAAGGGATGAATTTAAAATAACTAACACTGGCTCTATAATACTAGGTATTACTTGTTTGAGTAAACGTTGTAGGAATTGGATCTAATAAGCATGTTGATGACTTAGACGAGCTGATCAGTGCGGATAATTCAGTATTAGTAATTGGGGTAAAAGATTCTAATCTTAATTTACAGCTCATTAAACAGATGTCTTCACTAGTGCTGCATCTGGAAGGCGGCTGAATAGTTAGTGTTGTGTCAGTCTGTATTGTTGAGCGAGAGCCCAAAAACATCATGTTTCTAGAGGAGATCTGCATGGAGGAATGAGCCAAAATACCAGCTATAGTGTGTGCAAACCTGGTGAAGACTTACAGGAAACCTTTGACCTCTGTCATTGCCAACAAAGGTTATGTTGCAAAGTATTGAGTTGAACTTTTGTTATTGACCGAAAACTTATTTTCCACCATAATTTGCAATTAAATTTTTTAAAAATCCTACAATGTGATTTCCTGTATTTTTTCCCCCTCTTTTTGTCTCTCATAGTTGAAATGTACCTATGATGAAAATTACAGACCTCTCTCATCTTTCTAAGTAGGAGAACTTGCACAACCAGTGGCTGACTAAGTACTTTTTTGGCCCACTGTAAAGGCCCTTAAATACAGATGTTTCAAGATACTGAACCTGATAGCACCAGGTGGCGGAAGGATTTTGTGTCCTTCATGCGGGTGTACAGATCCCTAGTCATATCAAAGTTATCTGCTATGGAAGTGCTGTCTATGGGGCAGCCAGAAGCTCACTAAACACCACACCACTAAGGTATCTGGCTAGTGCTGACATAAGGGTAAGGTTTCCCCCAGCATTTCCCTATGTTTATAGATGGCGTTAAGTCCGTTAATAAGGTGTGGCGAGCTATTGTAGCTGGACAACAGTCCAAATTAGTTATCCTCCCAAGACACAGTTCAGTATTCATGGCAGAGGCCTATGCTTTGCCGTTGGCCCTAGAACACACCAAGAACACACAGCTACAAAGAGTCCCTATATGGACCGATTACAAATCCTGTCTGCAGGCCCAAGGGGTGCTTGTCTCTGACCACCCTATCATCGTAAACATGCTGCAAAAAACATACCAACTCAGAGCTGGGCTGCAGTGTGGTTTACTGGAATTTTAGACTACCGTATTTTTCGGGCTATAAAGCACACCGGGTTATAAGGCGCAATATCAATGATCGACTGCTAATGAATTTATTTTCATACATAAAGTGCACCGGGTTATAAGGCGCATTAAATGAAACAAAACTCTTAAGTTCCCTCGGAAACTCAGTTTGGTCTTCTTTACCTGGCGCAGGGCGTCTTCTTCCTTCCTCCACCTCCATATCATTGATCTGTTAATGTTGATTTCTCTCGCAGCTGCTCTATTTCCATGTTGTACTGCGTGACGGATAGTGTTGAGTCTGAAATCCGCTTCGACAATGAATGAATGAATGCACATACCCTAATGTTGAAGCACAGATCGTATTACTCTGCGATGCTACTGACTATGGTGGCTGTAAGCTTCGTAACTTACCAAGGCCGTGCTAAAACATTTTGACAGATTTATGAGCGCCGTGTACCATCTACTATCGGTTCTAGGTCAGAAAGCACAACCAGAATGAATTCATACATTAGGCGCACTGCATTTTAAGGCGCACTGTCGATTTTTGAGAATATTAAAGGATTTTAAGTGCGCCTTATGGTCTGAAAAATATGGTACAGAGCCAGGTCCCAGCCAACTGATACGAAGTCTTTTATCACCTCCTATAGTGGTGCTTGAAAGTTTGTGGACCCTTTAGAATTTCTGTATAAATATGACCTAAAACTTCATCAAATTTTCACACACACCATAAAAGTAGATAAAGAGGACCCAGTTAAATAACTGGGACAAAAAAATTTTACTTGGCCATTTAGGCCAATATTACCAATATTACATATTAGTGAGTAGCAAAAGTGTCTGAACTGCAACTGAATGTTTCTTGTAACAGTTAATCAGTCTTGCACACTGTACACTGACTTGCACACTGGGTTTTTTTTTAGCCCATTTTTGCCCATTCCTCCGTACAGAACATTGCGATTGGATTAAAGTCAGGATTTTTACTTGGCCATTTCTTAACATTAACTTCATTCTTCTTTAACCGTTCTTTGGTAGGACGACCTGTGTACTTAGGATCGTTGTCTGCTGCATGACCCACCTTCTCTTGAGATTCAGTTCATGGACAAATGTTCTGAAATTTTACTTTAGAATTCTATGATATAATTCAGAATTCATTGTTCCATCAATGATGGCAAGCTGTCCTGGCCCAGATGCAGCATAACAGGCCCAAACCATGATGCTACCACCACCGTGTTTCACAAATGGGATAAGGTTCTTATGCTGGAATGCAGTGTTTTTCTTACTCCATACATAACACTTTTCTTTTAAACCAAAAAGTTCTATTTTGGTCTCATCCGTCCACAAAACATTCTTCCAATAGCCTTCTGGCTTGTCCACGTGGTCTTTACCGAAATGCAGATGAGCAGCAATGTTCTTTTTGGAGAGCAGTGGCTTTCTCCTTGCAACCCTGCCATACACACCATTGTTGTTCAGTGTTCTTCTGATGGAGGACTCATGAACATTAACATTTGCCAATGTCAGAGAGGCCTTCAGTTGCTTAGAAGTTACCCTGGGGTACTTTATGACCTCGCCAACTATTTTCCTTTTCCAGCCTGATGAGCATCAACAACTTTTTCTGAGGTCCTCAGAAATCTCCTTTGTTCGTGCCATGATACACTTCCACAAACGCGTGTTGTGAAGAGCAGACTTTGATAGATCCCTGTTCTTTAGAGGTTCACATACTTTTGCCACTCAGTAATATGTGATATTGGATCATTTTCCTCAATAAATAAATGTTTTAATAAATATTTTTGTCTAATTTGTTTAACTGGGTTCTCTTTATCTACTTTTAGGACTTTTTTTTTTTTTTTTTTTTTTTTTTTTTTTTTTTTTTTTTTTTTTTTTTTTTTTTTTTTTTTTTTTTTTTTTTTTTTTTTTTTTTTTTTTTTTTTTTTTTTTTTTTTTTTTTTTTTTTTTTTTTTTTTTTTAGCTTTTTTTAGTTTTAGTTCTTTTGACTAAAATGTAATTTAGTTTTAGACAATTTAGTCATCTTGTTTTTGTCGACTAATTATAATATAGTTGACTAAATCTACAGTAGCTTTAGTTGACTAACATATGAAATGTAAACATTGCAATATGTAAATACTGCAATAATGTTTTTTAACATTTCCCTTTTAAGGTGAAACCTCTACATGCATGCATTGATAGTAAAACTATATATTAAAGTGGTTATTACTCAAAATTTCCACCACAGATTCTGCTTCACACTTGGTGTGGACATTCAGCAGATATTCTAAAATAGAATCAAGTTGGAATGAATGATGTTTTATAAGATCCAATTAAGATATAAGCTCAGGTCTATACACATGCATTATAATAACAGTATACAGTAAAGTGGTCACCAAAACTCATAATTTCTATCAAGGATCTGCTTCAAACTCTGTGGACACTCATGAGATATTGTATGATATATTGAATCAAGCTGGAATAAATGATACAATATATTATGAGCTTTTTTAAACACATAAGATCAGATATATGTGCATGCTGTATATGGATGTATTCATAATCACAGTGTAAAACAGAGTTATACTACCCGAATACTCCTTAAATACCCTGCTCAAAAAAATAAAGGGAACACTTAAACAACACAATACAGGTAGTCCTTGGGTTACGACGGTCTCGAGTTACGACGTTTCGTAGTTACGACGCATCTCCCATTTACTGTATAAAGCCTTTTTTCGACTTTAAGTGGTTTTGCGTCGTAAACTTCATAACGCGAACTCCGTGTTTGGTGTGCGCGGCAGAAGAATAAAAGGTTATGCGGCTGTTTTTTGATTATTTACTGTCACGTTTGCTCTCGTACCACGCCCACCTTCGCGCACTTTCTCCCACGGCTCACTCATGCACCTGCGCACCACACCACCCTTCCATCAGTTTCCACCTCGTTCTTTCCGATCGTGTCTGTTATCCTTATCCAAATCTCATGCTGAGCGCTTTCGGCCTCCTGTGTCAGCTCCAGTGTCTGTCTGTGTCTGTCTGTGTCTGTCTGTGTGTGTGTGTGTGTGTGTGTGTGTGTGTGTGTGTGTGTGTGTGTGTGTGTGTGTGTGCGTAAACGTGCGCGCTCCTCTAGCGCTGATCTCTGACAGTTTAAAACAGAGATTCCTTCAGTTAGTCGTGTGCGTGCGTGCGTGCGTGCGTGTGTGTAAACGTGCGCGCTCCTCTAGCGCTGATCTCTGACAGTTTAAAACAGAGATTCCTTCAGTTAGTCGTGTGCGTGCGTGCGTGTGTGTAAACGTGTGCGCTCCTCTAGCGCTGATCTCTGACAGCTTAAAACAGAGATTCCTTCAGTTAGTCGTGTGCGTGTGTGTGTGTGCGTGTGTGTGCGTTGTTTTATTTATTCTATTCATTTCAGTTCATCACTACCATCTGGAGCTAACTGCTATTGGGTCCTATAATCCTTTTCTTTCATTTTCACGATTCGCCATCATGTAGGATGCCGAACCGTAATAGTATGTACGTGTGTTCCGACTTGCACCGAAAATCGGTTTACGACACCACCTAGGAACGGATCTGCGTCGTAAGTCGAGGACTACCTGTATAACTCCAAGTAAATCAAACTTCTGTGAAATCAAACTATCCACTTAGGAAGCAACACTGATTGACATTTTACATGCTGTTGTGCAAATGGAATAGACAACAGGTGGAAATTATTGACAATTAGCAAGACACACTCAATAAAGGAGTGGTTCTGCAGGTGGGGACCACAGACCACTTCTCAGTACCTATGCTTTCTGGCTGATGTTTTGGTCACTTTTGAATGTTGGTGATGCTTTCACATTCGTGGTAGCATGAGACTCTACAACCCACACAAGTGGCTCAGGTGGTGCAGCTCATCCATGATGGCACATCAATCAAGGTGTGCTGTGTCTGTCAGCGTAGTGTCCAGAGGTTGGAGGCGCTACCAGGAGACAGGCCAGTACACCAGGAGACGTGGAGGAGGCCGTAGGAGGGCAACAACCCAGCAGCAGGACCGCTACCTCCGCCTTTGTGCAAGGAGGAACAGGAGGAGCACTGCCAGAGCCCTGCAAAATGACCTCCAGCAGGGCACAAATGTGCAGTGTCTGCACAAATGGTTAGAAACTGACTCCATGAGGATGGTATGAGGGCCCGACATCCACAGATGGAGGTTGTGCTCACAGCCCAACAGGACGCTTGCCATTTGCCAGAGAACACCAGGATTGGCAGATTCGCCACTGGCGCCCTGTGCTCTTCACAGATGAAAGCAGGTTCACACTGAGCACATGTGACAGAGTCTGGAGACGCCGTGGAGAGTGATCTTCTGCCTGCAACATGCTTCAGCATGACTGGTTTGGCAGTGGGTCAGTAATGGTGTGGGGTGGCATTTCTTTGGAGGGCCGCACAGCCATCCATGTCCTCGCCAGAGGTAGCCCGACTGCCATTAGGTACCGAGATGAGATCCTCAGACCCCTTGTGAGACCATATGCTGGTGCGTTTGGCCCTGGGTTCCTCATAATGCAGGACAATGCTAGACCTCATGTGGCTGGAGTGTGTCAGCAGTTCCTGCAAGATGAAGGCATTGAAGCTACGGGCTGGCCCGCCTGTTCCCCAGACCTGAATCCGATTGAGCACACCTGGGACATCATGTCTCGCTCTATCCACCAATGTCACGTTGCAGCACAGCAGGAGTATTTAGTATAGGTCTGAGAGGAGATCCCTAAGGAGACCATCCGCCACATCATCAGGAGCATGCCCAGGCATTGTGGGGAGGTCGTACAGGCACGTGGAGGCCACACACAATACTGAGCCTCATTTTGTTTTAAGGACATTACATCAAAGTTGGATCAGCCTGTAGTGTGTTTTCCACTTTAAGTTTGTGTGTGACTCCAAATCCAGACCTCCACTGGTTAATGAATTTGATTTCCATTGATGATTTTTGTGTGATTTTGTTGTCAGCACATTCAACTTTGTACAGAACAAAAATGAGAATATTTCATTCATTGAGATCTAGGATGTGTTATTTGAGTGTTCCCTTTATTTTTTTGAGCAGTGTATAATATGAACACTTTTCCGACAGTGTTAAAATATATCCACGTCACAAACTGAAAACATGTTTTAATCCCTACTTTATTTGCCATTTAGGTGCGGGTAGCTTGACCGCAATTTCCGGACGACATGCCTGCAGATGTGGTTTAAAGCTTCCCAGGGACAGATTAAACGTCTGCGTCTTACCGCATTACTGATTGAATCGCTACCCAACTCCTCCCGACTTTCCACATATACTAAAGTTATGAATGGATCTTTCGCTAACTTGTCAGATCTGATTGGATGTCGTCTCTGCCAAACATTTTCTTCTCGTTTTTATTCGTTAACAAAAGTGTCAGTTCATTTTGTCCTAGTTTTTGTTGTTTTTTATTAATTTTAGTTTAGTCATCGTCTCGGTTTCGTTAGAAATAAATGGTCATTGATGAAAACTTTGACAAATATTGTCAAAAAAATGAACACTGCTTGTGTGAAAATCTGATGATGTTTTAGGTCAGATTTATGCAGAAATATAGACAATTCTAAAGGGTTCACAAACTTTCAGGCACCACTGTACATAATGAGCATATGCCAAGCTGATTGGAATGGACGGACCCGCGATAACCTGTATGAAGCCAACCCCAATGTAGGCAGTAAAATGACACCATACCTGGAGAATTGGTGGGAACAGGTTACATATGCCAGATGCTGCATTGGGCATACATTCTGACCCATTCTTACCTAATAAGGTTGGAGAAAACCCCAGTCTGTGAGACCTCTTACAATAAAGTACAATTAAATGTTAATTCTTTCAAGAAGGCTTGTCAAGAACTGAAAACGATGAATATCAAGCAAATGTTTCCCATAAGTAATAATGTAAATTGAATTACTCCGTTCCAGACCCCCAGAAAATCCACACTCATAAGGCATTATATGCAATAATGGAGTTGTATTGTACAGGTGCTCCCTGATTTACGATGGGGAAACATTACAAATCCATCATAAATTAAATGTATCATGAATGAAGGCGTTTGAGTGTTTGGTAGAGTGGTCTGTGTTGTATAATAGTGGGGCTTATGATGAGCAATGGTGAGTAAGTCAATGTTTAAAACGTTTACATTAACTTACAGTTGGCCAAAATCATTAACAAAAAAAGCTATTTTATAGTAGTGTTGAAAAATCTCATGTAAATCTCACTCATATTTTGAATTTCCTCCATTTGTACACAGTCTGTCTGACTGTGGGTTGGTGGAGTCCAAACTCTTTAGAGATGGTTTTGTAACATTTTCCAGCCTGATGAGCATCAACAACTCTCTTTCTGAGGTCCTCAGAAATCTCCTTTGTTCTTGTCATGATACACTTCCACAAACGTGCTGTGAAGAGCAGATTTTGATAGATCCCTGTTCTTTAAATAAAACAGGGTGCCCACTCACACCTGATTGTCATCCCATTGATTGAAAACACCTGACTCTAATTTCACCTTAAAAATTAACTGCTAATCCTAGAGGTTCACATACTTTTGTTACTCAGTAATATGTAATATTGGATCATTTTCCTCAATAAATAAATGATTTAATAAATATATTTGTTTAACTGGGTTCTCTTTATCTACTTTTAGGACTTGTGTGAAAATCTGATGATGTTTTAGGTCATATTTATGCAGAAATATAAAACATTCCAAAGGGTTCACAAACTTTCAAGCACCACTGTAATAACCACTCTTGCCAGGAAATTGACCCATGAGCTGTCCTGGTGTTAATCCCCACTTCCTTAGCTTTACTGAAAAGTGCCAATGGGAAGCCCTGCCATGAGAGGCAACACATGGCAGCAGGATGTCCTACACATATCATTGAGTTATTAGTGTCCCTTATATCACTACTAGGGTTGACCGACTGTCGTATGTGACGGCTCCCCAGTTCATCACACCAGCAGTTGGGACAGCATATTGCTCCACATCACAGGCAGGGTTGAAGCACTAACCACGAGGTCTCCATGCTCAAACCCCAAACAGAATCTGGGTTTGTTGTTAAAGATGATATGGTTCCAGGTTTCTCATTCATAACACCACTTCAGCAGGATTGTGGTGTCTGATCCACTCGTATCAGTGCAACACACTAACACGTCACCACCACCATCACCATGTCAGTGTCATAGCAGTGCTGAGACTGATCTACCACCCAAATAGTACTTGATCTGTGGTGGTCCTGTGGAGGTTCAGATCGTTAGAGAACAGAGTACAGTGGGGCAAAGAAAAGTATTTAGTCAGCCACTGATTGTGCAAGTTCTCCTACTGAATTTTCATCATAGGTACACTTCATGAGAGCTATGAGAGACCAAATGAAAAAAATCCAGGAAATCACATTGTAGGATTTTTAAAGAATGTAATTGTAAATTGTGATGGAAAATAAGTTTTTGGTCAATAACAAAAGTTCAGCTCAATACTTTGTAGCATAACCTTTGTTGGCAATGGCAAAGGTTTCCTGTAAGTCTTCACCAGGTTTGCACACACTATAGCTGGTATTTTGGCCCATTCCTCCATGCAGATCTCCTCTAGAGACATGATGTTTTGGGGCTGTCGCTGGGCAACACGGACTTTCAACTTTCAACTTCCTTCTCAAAAAATTTGCATATTGTGATAAAGTTAATTCTTTTCCGTAATGTAATGATAAAAATTTAACTTTCACATATTTTACATTCATTGCACACCAACTGAAATATTTCAAGTCTTTTATTGTTTTAATACTGATGATTTTGGCATACAGCTCATGAAAACCCAAAATTCTCACAAAATTAGCATATCATGATAAGGTTCTCTAAACGAGCTATTAACCTAATCATCTGAATCAACGAATTAACTCTAAACACCTGCAAAAGATTCCTGAGGCTTTTGAAAACTCCCAGCCTGGTTCATTACTCAAAACCGCAATCATGGGTAAGACTGCCGACCTGACTGCTGTCCAGAAGGCCATCATTGACACCCTCAAGCAAGAGGGTAAGACACAGA
>JAJAGP010001509.1:29670-130241 GCA_025084515.1 Ancistrus triradiatus
TATATATGTGTATATATATATATATATATGTGTGTGTGTATATATATGTGTATATATATACATATATACATATACATATATATGTGTGTGTATATATATATGTATTTACACACGTGTATGTATGTATGTATGTATGTGTGTACCGCGTTTCACGAGGCGATAGTAGCAGAGCTGCGTTCAATACTACCAAATTTGACACGCCACCTAAAAAATAAACACTCGGCCGAATACAGGGAGTTTATTCAGGCAACTCAGGCAAAGGCTACACCTAAGCAACAAACGCTAGCAGAAACTTTTAAAAGAAGAGAGAATTTTTTTAGAGACAGCGATATGGCCAAAAAGATTACAGAGAGGCTCATTGAATTCTTCGCTTAGAATGACCAGCCTATCGCTGTGGTAGAAAATACAGGTTTTCGTCGTCCTTTATAGAGCTTTTGTAGCCGCGATATGCGCTACCATCGCGACACTACATTTCAGAAACGGCCCTGCCCGAGCTTTACAAAAAGGTTCACGACCACCTGCGAGGTTTTTTTAATCAGATGTGACTGCTATTGGCTTCGCCACCGGCGTTTGGAGCTGTGATGTTTCTCCGATGTCATTACTTAGCCTCACTGCACACTGGATTGACTCGGCTTTTTATTTAAAGCGTGCGGTATCGCATGCTCATCAGTTTCGCGGGTCTCATACAGCAGAGCACGTAAAACAACCTATGGAGGAGATGTTAAACACTTGGGAAATAGACAAGCAACTGGTCCGTGTTTTTTTGCGCGACACTGCAAGAAATATGAAAAAAGCAATGGATGATATGTGGGTAAAAAACGTGGGCTGCATCGTGCATACGCTTCAGCTGGTTGTACACGAGGGGCTGCTTCCTCAGCGCAGCATCACAGACACACTGGCTAACGGAAGGAAGATCATAAGTCATTTTAACCATTCATTATTAGTACACATTTTTTATTGTATCACTGCATTAAACAGAATTGTAATATTTTATGCGTTGTGACTGCGAATGATAAGTTCAAAGTGGAACTGTGGTTATCTTACTCATTTTGAGTGTTCTAGTTTTACTACTGCAATGCTGCACTAAGTGGAATTTATACAAAGAGTTTTACTTTTATTTTGTAAAAATAAAAAAACATTAAGCAATAACTTTGATGCAGGCATTTTTTTCTTAATGCACTGCAGAGCTACTCAGTTGTCAAACGTACATTGGATTAATTTGAATAACTAATGTACTTGGTGTGCACTGTGTGAACAGTATTATGTAGTTCTTATATAGACAATATCTTGAAAATAGAAGTATCGGTTTGAGATTCGATATCGGAAGACACTCAAAATTAATGACTCGGATCGGGGACAAAAAAACTTGATCGGGACATCCCTTTTATTTTTATATATATATATATATATATATATATGTGTGTGTGTGTGTGTGTGTGTGTGTATGTATAATATATGTAATATATAATGGCCTTATCATTTTGGGGTTTATGTTGCTAGTGTATGTTTAAATACTGTAAGTAGTTTTGCCTTTTCTTATAAGCTTGTAGTATATGTATGTTGTGTTTTTATAGTAACATGTACTTATTATTTTCATGCTGCAATGTCAAAATGGTCCCGTGTGTGGTTGGGGCTGCTATATAGTGACACTATATATAAGTCACATGAATGAAACAAATGAAATGGTCAATGCTCACGTGGGAAACGTATTGTGTAGTACTGTAGTTTATCGCGGTAATTCTGGAGATGATTATTGTTTGTTTAAATTTACATTTTCACCCAAGTCTGCTGTGCAAGGATTTTAGGCAGTTGTAGGAAAATGTGCTGCAAGGTAAGAATGCAGAAATGGAACTGTTAATAGATTTTTTTTGTCAATTTACACAATGCAAAGTGAATGAACAAAAGGGAAAGAATTTATGCTGTTTTGAAGCAAAGGGTGGTCACACAAAGTATTGATTGGATTTAGATTTCTCTCTTGTTCATTCACTTTGCATTTTGTTTAAGACTCAGAAAAAGTTGGGGTGGTATGGAAATTGCAAATAAAATAGTACTTTTTTCTACTACTTAATATAGTAGTATTACTTGTATATTAGTAGTATTATAGTAGTATTACTAATTAATAAGTAGTAATTCTTACCATTGACTTCTATTTAATTGCAGACAGTATTAGCCCAAGCTATTTCATGCTTTTTCAGCTCGACTTCATGTCATTTCATTAGGCCTGCAACACATTCCAAAGAAGTTGTGACGGTAAATCATTTACCACTTTGTAATTTTGCCATTCCTTCTCAAAACTTGGCACTGAGAATACCTAGCAATTAAGTGTTTCAGGTGTTAATTTGTCCCACTCTGCAACTCTGCACTCCTGCAAATGTGTCTTAAGGTGTGCAACACTACGGGGGTTGTTGTTGGCACATTTTTCATTTCAAAATTCTCCACACATTCTGTATTGGGGACAGGTCAGAATTGCAGGCAGGCCTTTGAAATGTGTGCAGCAAGTGATCTTGCATTTCCTTGCTGAAAATGGCAGGAACATCCCTGGAAAAGTTGCTCTCCTGAAGGCAGAATATGTTGCCCTAAATTCTCAGTGTACTTTTCTGTATTAATGATGACATCACAGAAGTGTAAATGACCGTTGCCAAAGGCACTGACCCAACCACATACCATTGCAAGCCCTGACTTTTTTACTTGTTGCTGATTACAATCTGGTTGGTCCTTTTCATCTTTGGTCCGGAGCACACAGCATCCATTTCTTTCAAAAAATAACTTCATGGATACTGCTTTTGTACCAAATCATGATTATAATCAACTCTTTGAAAATCACATCAATCATTGAACACTGTCATCTGTTTGAAATCACATCATTATTTAGGTTTTTCTTTCTTTCTTTTTTTAAACTAACCTCATTACTAGCCCTAAATTGCTTTGTCCCAGGATGTTTTGAATGTGTTGCAGGTCTGAAATCCAGTAATTAAGTTTTATTAACAAATTAAATGAAGTTGATCAGACATGAAATATCTTATATACAACGCCAAACCAGAAAATGTTGTGACCGTATGGAAAATGAAAAATAAATAAATAAATAAATAAATAAATAAAATCCAGTGTGTCTTATGTTTACTTTAATTTTTGACATTTGCAGACAGTATCAACCCAAGATATTTTATGTTTTGGCTGGTCAACTTCATTTCTTTTGTTAATTTAAAGCCATTCCTGCATCATATTCCCCCAAAAAAGTTGGTTTAGGTGTGTGATTTCGAATGGGTGATGTCAACAGGTAATAGTAATTATGATTTGGTAGAAAATCAGTATCCACAAAAGGCTGGGTCTTTGAGTATAGGCAGAGAATCTTCAGTTTGTCAGCAAATGCTTGAGAAAATTATTGAAATGTTTAAAAACAATGTTATTCAGATACGTGTTTTTCTTCCTAAAAACATAAATCCAAAATAAAATATTCAATGTAACTGTTTCGCTTTTAGATGGAACGTTTTATTGTAAGGTAAGCATTCAAAATATCCTCAGGTGCGACTAGTGATCTGATTACAGTGCACAACTGCCGATAGTGATACAGATTCCGATACTGGAGGTTTTTTTTTTACCTTAACATTATGATTATTCTTGTTGGTATTCTTATTCTTGCTGTCTAACATGCTGTCTGGTTTTTTGGCATTTCCAGACTAAAAAATCTCCACACAAACAACATTTTAGTTAAACCAACAGCTAGTACTGTTTGCCCACTCGGTTGCAGACTGAAGTTGCTACATACTTATATGATAAGGTGTGGAATGGAATGTAGATCGACCAAGACTCCTACAGTATTATTCACAGTAAATTTAAGTTTTCATAATAAATGCTATCCTGCGGTGTGACATCGGTGACCAGATTTGGTAAACTGTCGGATTGATGGACAGCTTTTTGTCAAACAAGAACCAGGAAGTCTGGCTGTGATGAGAAGGTTGGACAGTGAGTTTAAAACTCTTATAAACTTAACACATTTCATACTTTCTGTCAAATTGGGGGGGGGCAAACATGCTTAGGCACAGTACATATTGTCTAGGGTGAGTACGGTCTATGTTTGTCACCCCCTGTCCCCCTTTAACTGTATTTTCCATTGTCAGAAAACATTTTACTGTGTGCATGTGGGGATCCATACAGTCATGGCCAGAAATGTTGACACTAGGACATTTTTCTTACAAATTGCTTCCAAATAATTTGCTTAAGTCTTTAACAGTACATAATTCTTTATTTTACTTATAAAAACATAAACAAATAAACAATATGGACAAATTATTTGGCATACTTAATTTGTAATAATTCTTGGAAAGAATAAACAGGCAATGCCTGTTGCTTTGAATTAGTTTATTCCACCTTTCTAATACCGCAGTTATTTTCAGGCGTCTTCTCCCAACTGCTGCTTTGAGATCTCTTCATAGGTTGGCTGATGGCTACTTTAGAACAGCTCTTTGTCTTGAACCACTTCCTTGTCTTGACATATACCTTGCATCATTGACCTGCTGAAAGGCCCATGACCTTTGGAAACCTAAATTACTGATATTGGGATTTGTTAGAGTTGGGATTTCACAACGACGTGCATGGCACTGTTGCATGGCACAGAACCAGACGGACAAATAACTGAATTATAGGTGTCATTTTGTCTTAAACACACTTCATATCAACAAGGTAACAGTAGAGATCAGGGTAAAGCCTGATTTTGCAAAGTGTGAACCAGTTTTACACTATGTAAGTTTGGTGGATGTATAAGTTACATTTGCAAGTCACACTGTATGGGATGATTCCCATAAATTCTTGGGCAAATTCTGTAACAGGCTGCAATAGCACGTGTTCTTCCTGTCTGGTTATTTGAGGGTTGGGTGGTATGATGGTATTCCGGGATCCCGTGGTATTCAAAAATGGTGAAGGTATTTTAAAAATGCTTCACGTGCTGGATTTACCTACTTGATGCACAGCTGGAGGAGTCAAAATACAAGAGTTTTGTTGTACACTGTTATTGAAAACAATGATCGCTAGATGGCGCCAAATAGTTTGATTAAGTACAGGATCAACTCGCGTTCATCATGTCATCATAATCATGTAATGTCTCTGGCATCATTCGTTTATGTTTATGTTAGGTGTAATGACGTTATTAGATTAGAACGCTTTTTGTCTTTTCTCGTCATCATTTAAATAATTATCTGATTATTTATTAATTTGTGGCACCATGTTTCAAAGGCCATAACCTACATTACGAACACACTGCCCAGGAAAAAAAATGTACTGTGAAATTTGACAGTAGAACCATGAAGTGGCCAAATTACCACCATAATTCACAGTAGAACTGTGAACTTTATGGTCAAACTGTGAAAGTTCACATTAAAACTGTCAAGCAGTTCACAGTTTTACTATGAAAATTCACAGTACATTTTTTCCTGGGTGTAAACCCAGCTTGCTTTGAGTTAGTAGTGTTGAAGTAGTTCCGAATTCATCCATCTCCGTGCAATTATTGCAAATTTGAAACGACAAAGAGGGGAAATAGGTCTGATGTAATTGAAAATGAGATCTTAAAAGTCATATTTCCACATAAGCTTAAAAGCTTAAGTTATATATTATTTATAGCCCTGAATGTCTCAGAAATTGTATTGTGAATACATTGATTAAAACAGCCCCTTCCATGCCAAACCTCTCATTTAGCCTAATCATCTACCATCGCCTTGAAATGAATACTGCATATAATTCCAACAACAGACACCCCAAACCCCGTCCGAACAGACTCTCGTTAGATTCTCATTTGAATGGTTTGGCCGGAACTACAAAGTATAAATCATACCATGTGTATTGTGTTAATATCTTGTGCTAAACATGGGTCAACACAGTGCTGAGGTTGGCTGAATTATAAAAGGCAAAAGTTATCGAACGAAGAGCCGTTTCTGGTAAACTGATCTGACGAATGTTAATATTCGGGGATACTGCGGTATTCAAAAAAATTCGTTACTGTTTTTTAAAAATGGTGACTGTATTTTGAAAATGCTTCAACTGCTGGGTTTACGTACTTAAAGCACAGGTGGAGTCGTCAAAATACAATAGTTTTTAGACAAGGACGCTGTTGTTGACACACAATGGTTGCTAGATGGCACTCAATAGTTGTTAAGGCTTGCTATGTTTGGCTGTTTTGTGTAAACTGGACAGAGAGAAATGTTTGACGTTCAGATTGTTTTAGGTTTTGTAGTAAAACGTGATTCCTGTAATTTGTATACTGTAAGGTTTGTGCCAAAGCCACAAAGCTAAAGCTAGTGAGAGAGCCAGGTTGAAGCTCCTGCGATTTTTCTTTTGACATGTTTCTGTATGCTGACATTTTATAATTCGAAATCGGTCAATCATATGTTTAAGAAAATCAGAAATTGTGATCGGCCAAAAACATTGCAATTGCTGCATTTGTAATATATATTATCTAATTTATATTATTTTTTATATAATGCCACGCTATTATCTGACAGAATGAAAAACGTCAACACAGCCCATCCATAGGTTATACAATGAAGGTTTTCTAACAATAGGCCTCCCATTAAAGAAAATTAATACCTGTTGATACATGAGACATTTGCTAAGCATTAAATACTTTCATAATGTCATAAAGGTAAAGAAATGTCTGTAAACAGACTTGTTTGTACCAGTACATACCTGGAAGCCCTGTTTGCTCTATCCTGAGAATGCTCTGATGTTTCAAAATCCTTCTCTCCACTGCCACAGCTCCACAAACAGCTCTTCTTTTAAATCCTAAATGTTTTGTATGCATTTTGGCATTGCAACCACATTTTCATGAGTTTCTCTTTATTCAGTGTGGTCCTCCTATTCGTAAATTTTAGGGTGTGTCTGAAATTGCACCCTATTTACTCTTTAGTGTTCAATTTAGGGTGTCCGCCATTTTGTAGGGTTGTCCAAATTCTCAGTGGACAAATCGATTCCCTATATAGTACATTACTTTGTTACCTATAATGCACCATAAATATAGTGGACAACCGTTGTACACTACCTACGGACTAACGTACCACAACGCATAATGGTGTCCTTCGGCTTTACCCGGCAAAGATGACGGATAAATCCGAAATGACGGATAAATCCGAAACCACCGGAGTGACGATTCTCGTGTACAAATAGAAGTACAAAACATTATTTAATGACTATTAAACAACAAACAGTTGATAATAATAATGTGTTTACTGGTCAAAATAGTGAATTTAATATTTATGTATTTGTCATGCTTTTTGTTCATCAGACAAATGAGTGAAGTTTTACACTTGATAAGTAGCACTGTCAGGTAAATTAAAACATCGCTAAACTGTATTACTCCAAAGTGTTGTGACAGCACCGGTAGGCTTGTTGATGTTTTGGTTGATTAATGTGATGAAAGTTCGAGATAATTTGTTTAAACCGTAAGGAAGTTTTGTCCGAATTCCCTTGTTTGTGTCGCTCACTGCCACCCTAAATAATGTACTACACAGAACACACTATATAGTGATCAGTGAATGAGTAAACAGGTAGACCATTTCAGACATGCCCTTAGACAAGCCTTATGACAGCAGTCACGTTCAAGAGATTTCAATCCAAAGTTTCTGACATTAGAATAGAATAGAATAGATTTATTGTCACTGACAAAACAGTGTTAAAGCAGTGAAATTGAGTTTTGCATTCTCTCTAAGGCAACAGTAGTACAAAAAGGAACATATTTACAATTTACGAATATAACAATTTTTTACAAAATAGTATTTACAAGAAAATATGTACACTGCTCAAAAAAATAAAGGGAACACTCAAAATAACACATCCTAGATCTGAATGAATGAAATATTCTCATTGAATACTTTGTTCTGTACAAAGTTGAATGTGCTCTCAACAAGATCACACAAAAATCATCAATGGAAATCAAATTTATTAACCAATGGAGGCCTGGATTTGGAGTCACACACAAAATTAAAGTGGAAAAACACACTACAGGCTGATCCAACTTTGATGTAATGTCCTTAAAACAAGTCAAAATGAGGCTCAGTATTGTGTGCGTGTGGCCTCCACGTGCCTGTATGACCTCCCTACAATGCCTGGGCATGCTCCTGATGAGGTGGCGGATGGTCTCCTGAGGGATCTCCTCCCAGACCTGGACTAGAGCATCCGCCAACTCCTGGACAATCTGTAATGCAATGTGACGTTGGTGGATGGAGCGAGACATGATGTCCCAGACGTGCTCAATCGAATTCAGGTCTGGGGAACGGGTGGGCCAGTCCATAGCTTCAATGCCTTCATCTCGCAAGAACTGCTGACTCACTCCAGCCACATGAGGTCTAGCATTGTCCTGCATTAGGAGGAACCCAGGGCCAATCACACCAGCATATGGTCTCACAAGGGGTCTGAGGATCTCTTCTCGGTACCTAATGGCAGTCAGGCTACCTCTGGCGAGCACATGGAGGGCTGTGCGGCCCTCCAAAGAAATGCCACCCCACACCATTACTGACCCACTGTCAAACCAGTCATGCTGAAGGATGTTGCAGGCAGCAGATCGCTCTCCACGGCGTCTCCAGACTCTGTCACATCTGTCACATGTGCACATGAACCTGCTTTCATCTGTGAAGAGCACAGGGCGCCAGTGGCGAATTTGCCAATCCTGGTGTTCTCTGGCAAATGGCAAGCGTCCTGCATGGTGTTGGGCTGTGAGCAGAACCCCCATCTGTGGACGTCGGGCCCTCATACAATCCTCATGGAGTCAGTTTCTAAACGTTTGTGCAGACACATGCACATTTGTGGCCTGCTGGTGGTCATTTTGCAGGGCTCTGGCAGTGCTCCTCCTGTTCCTCCTTGCACAAAGGAGGAGGTAGCGGTCCTGCTACTGGGTTGATGCCCTCCTACAGCCTCCTCGACGTCTCCTGGTGTACTGGCCTGTCTCCTGGTAGCGCCTCTGCGGTCTGTGGTCCCCACCTGCAGAACCACTCCTTTATTGAGTGTGTCTTGCTAATTGCCAATAATTTCCACCTGTTATCTATTCCATTTGCACAACAGCATGTGAAATTGATTGTCAATCAGTGTTGCTTCCTGAGTGGACAGTTTGATTTCACAGAAGTTTGATTTACTTGGAGTTATATTGTGTTAAGTGTTCCCTTTATTTTGAGCAATGTATATACAGGCTACAAGATTCTTAAAGTGATTCTTTAAGTAATTCATTACCAGAGAGATTTAATTCATATCTAGTTTGTTTGCCTTTTTAAGGGAAGTATTAGCTATTCATTTTGCTTTTACAGGTTTTATCTTGAAAGTACTGCAACTGGAAATACTTTAGACATGGACATGCACAGTAGCTTTGTTATTGCTTATCTCACTGAAACGGTCTATGTTGAGGTTATGGACTGGCTTCAGACACTAATTAAGTGATTTTATGATCTTACCTGATGATTGCTTTTGCCTGTTTGATTGAGCATGTGCACCACAGCGTTGACACAGTTAGTTTGTAACTGTTAAGTAATTCTGAGCATTGTGATCTCAGCTTTAATGTACAGTATTTTGTATAAATATAATCCCTTAATTTTTGTTGTTACATCCTTATTTACACTTTTTAAAAAGTAATTCAAGATCATTTAAAATTTATAAATCATTTAAAAATGATTTTGGATTGACTTGGGATATTATCTTCATCCAGTATTTCAACAACAACCAAATCAATACCATTCTATTTTCTCAATCATGCATTCTTTTATTATATCTCATAAAGCTTTTTCTGTTTCTGTGCCCAGTGAACATTGAGTTATACCATTGAGTTATCGTTCCTCGGTGATAATTTATAATTTTATGTGTATTAAAGTGGAGTTTATTGCTAGTTTGATGGAGAGGATTTTGGTGTTAGAGGCATGCCTCTAATGATTTTTACATTTACCATGACCTTTATTTCATTGCAGACAGCATGAACCTGAGATGTTTCATGTTTTGTCCAGTCAACTTCATTTCATTTGTTAATAAACATCCACTCCCGCATTTCAGGCCTGCAACAAATGCAAAAAAAAAGCTGGGACATGGCAATTTAGGGCTAGTAATGAATTAAAAAAAAAAACTAAACAATGATGTGATTTCAAACAGGTGATGTCAACAGGTGATTGTAATTGTGATTACAACAAAGTGTAATTTACACTTCTGTGATGGCAGCATTAACGCAGAAAAGTACATTTCTCCAGATTTGTAGTGCTTTTGGTAGTTCCAGTAATTTCAGCAGTCTTTGTCGTTGTATTCTTTGCTTGATGTAAACTGATCATTTGACAGTTGTGAAACACAGTAACATCTTTTCCATGGCCATGGAATATGTCTTTAGGTATAGTGTTTAAGAGATGAGAAACGACTCACTGCTTGTGTTGGGTTCAACATAATTCTTACCAGCTGAAAAATATTGATAAATGCAGTAATAATCCAATACAAAGCTGTTGTGTATTTGCTTATTTGATTACAAACAGTGCCTTTGTTTGGCCAGGCATTGTATAAGAACCATGTGTGAATTAATCTTAGCAGTCCCGTTAAGTGCAAATAAGCTTAAATAGTACATGTTATGTAAAATGCAACTTTTCAGTGCTTGTGCACATACATTTGTGTCCAAGTCATGAAATCAGAGAACGGGAATTTATGCAGATGACAAGTGTTGGAGTTGAAATCAGAAGTGTACAGGTTGAGCAGCAACTGAGCTAACACAGTCCCTTGAAGAGCCCCCATGAATGTAGCCATGTCTAAAACAAAGCCCTGCAGCCACATAAACTGCAGCCAACTAGTCAGGTAGTCCATTGTCCATGAGATGAGAGATTCATCTACCTGCATCTACCGAAGACTTCTCCCCTGATAACTCTGGTTGTATAGTGTTTAGTTCAGTGAATTAGAGAATTAAAAAAACATGAACCTCAAAGGGCTGCCAGTTGAGTCCAGGTAATTGTATGCTTTGTCCACAGGTAGATAACTGCATGATTAGCACCAGTGCCATCCTGATATGCGACTTGCAAGGGGTCCAGTGCTGTTTTGACCAGTGGTCTCAGGTGAGCCAGCCATTCCAGAGATTCATCAGGTGAGATGTCAGAGTAGCAGGTAGGTAGTGATTTGAATCCATCAGATACTTCTTTGGGGCAGGAAGAAGGGACTCTTCCTTGGCTGCAGCTTAGGTTAAAGATATACTGAAGGACTTCACGCAGCTGCTGAGAACAGTTTCTCACTGTGGACTGTGGTAGCCTAGTGGTTAAGGTACTGGACTCTGGATCAGAAGGTCCAGGGTTCAAATCCCACCTCTGCCAAGCTGCCACTGTTGGGTCCTTGAGCAAGACCCTTAACCCACAATTGCTTGGATTGTAAGATTGTATCAATTGTAAGTCGCTCTGGATAGGGGCGTCTGCCAAATGCTGTAAATGTAAATGTAAGTTTCAGTACCTTCAGCTCAATACTGTCCAGTCCTGTGTTTTTGCACTGCTTGAGTTTCTTCAGCTAAATCTTATTCTGGTCAGAAGTGAACTGTGGTGTAGAGCTGTTGGTCTGGTCTAGAATGGGGTTTGGGGTGGGATGAATCAACCATAGCAGGTGAGGGGTGAATGTTCAGGATGGAGGAAGTAGAGGCTGTGAATGGTGGTGGCTTTTGCTATGCAATATATTGTGATACAGTGGGGCAAAAAAGTATTTAGTCAGCCACGGATTGTGCAAGTTCTCCTACCTAAAATGATGAGAGAGGTCTGTAATTTTCATCATAGGTACACCAACTATGAGAGACAAAATGAGGGAAAAAAATCCAGGAAATCACATTGTAGGATTTTTAAAGAGTTTAATTGTAAATCATGGTGGAAAATAAGTATTTGGTCAATAACAAAAGTTCAACTAAATACTTTGTAACATAGCCTCTGTTGGCAATGACAGAGGTCAAACGTTTCCTGTAAGTCTTCACCACGTTTGCACACACTGTAGCTGGTATTTTGGCCCAGTCCTCCATGCAGATCTCCTCTAGAGCAGTGATGTTTTGGGGCTGTCGCTGGGAAACACGGACTTCAAAAATTTTGTATGAGGTTGAGGTCTGGAGACTGGCTAGGCCACTCTAGGACCTTGAAATGCTTTTTACAGAGCCACTCCTTCGTTGCCCAAGCGGTATGTTTGAGATCATTGTCATGCTGGAAGAACCAGCCATGTTCCATCTTCAGTGCTCTAACTGATGAAAGAAGTTTTGGCTTAAAATCTCACGATACATGGCCCTGTTTATTCTTCCCTTAACATGGATCAGTCGTCCTGCCCCCTTTGCAGAAAAATGGCCCCAAAGCATGATGTTACCACCCCCATGCTTCACAGTAGGTATGGTGTTCTTGGGATGCAACTCAGCATCATTTTTCCTTCAGTTGAGTTTTTCCCAAAAAGATCTATTTTGGTTTCATCTGACAACATGATATTCTCCCAATCCTCTTCTGGATCATCCATATGCTCTCTGGCAAACTTCAGACGGGCCTGAACATGTACTGGCTTAAGCAGGGGGACACGCCTGGCACTGCAGGATCTGAGTCCCTCTCGGCATAGTGTGTTACTGATGGTAGACTTTGTTACTTTGGTCCCAGCTCTCTGCAGGTCATTCATCAGGTCCCTCCATGTAGTTCTGGGATTTTTGCTCACCGTTCTCATGATCATTTTGACGCCACGGGATGAGATCTTGCGTGGAGCCCCAGATTGAGGGATGTTATCAGTGGTCTTTTATGTCTTCCATTGCTCCCACAGTTGATTTATTCACACTAACCTGCTTGCCTATTGTAGATTCACTCTTCCCAGCCTGCTGCAAGTCTACAATTTTTTTCCAGTTGTCCTTCAACAGCTCTTTGGTTTTGGCCATGGTTGAGTTTGGAGTCTGACTGTTTGAGGCTGTGGACAGGCCTGTTCCGTGGCTCTCAGTACAGCACACTGGAGCTGATACTGCTTTTTCTCTTGTTTCTTCATGTTCTTCTTCGACTTTTCTGCCAGACTCTTTCCAACATCCACTGCAAAAGCATAAACAGTCTGCAAGCTGCCTGTGTCTATTTCAACACAGCCATCACGTACATTCGTTGTTCCCGGTCTCAGTCCATTCAGAAATGTCTCTTTAAGGTGGTGCTCCCAGGCACTCATATTTGCACTCGGGTAGTCACCTGGCCTGAGTGCTGGATATGTAACTTTTCCAGCTTTGCAGGTAATCTGCCACAGATTGTCCATCTTGCTGTTTACACTGCGTCTGCTTGGACAGGTTCAAATGAACCGGGAAAGTCCTCTGCCTCATCGTAGGTCATCAGGATTCCGTGGAAGGTCACCCCGCACTTTTATCCATTCCAGTTGCATCCTTTAGAGATGGCTTCCATCATCTTACAAGCAGATTCCTTTTATGACAAAATGACAGTCCTCTTCAGTAAAGTCAGGCTAGCTGCCTCAGACACGTGTTTCATGTCTTCTATAGTCCATGGTCGGAAAACAAAGGCTGGTCCTTGTTGATGGTGGGAGAAGGGGCTGAGGAATGAAGTCGTCCAGGCATTCTCTCTGCAAATTAAGAAACTGGCCGACAGTTACTGTTTTCTTTTGTGCTGCTTGTCTCCATTTCCCATAGGCGTGAAAATCAGAATAGAATAGAATAATACATAGGATGAATTAAAGCAAAAAATAGAGAATAAAAAAAGAACTATTGTATATAGATAAGGAATGAGTGAGTAGGGACAGTTAGTCCAGTAAGAAAAGTCACTGTAGGTTTTTGTGTCCTTGATGGGAAAGATTTGTTGGAAATGCGTACTCAGTGAAACTGGAGGAGGGAAGGGAAGTTCTTACCCTCTGGTGTGTACTGAGTAATGGTATGAGGACTGGAACAGAAAGAGTCACCACAGGATTACAGTACATTCAGCAGATGAGTAGGAAAGGCATTGTTGTTAACTGCAGGACTGAATCTAAGGGTTTCATCCTCACATTGATGGAGGCAGTGAGGAGAGGCAGTGTTGTTCTTGCAGCAGTGAAGCTGTGGGCTACATCCTCAGCACACAAAACCCAGCCAGGGTTTTGCATCCGCGCCATCTAGGAAACAGAGAAACACAGAAATGTGTTAGAAGCATGATATGAAGTAAACATTCATACTAAAACATCAACGATGCGGATTACAGCACCCCCCCCCTTTTTATTTTAAAACTACTCGCAGCCCTGAGTAAATACAGTGGGGAAAATAAGTATTTGATACACTGCCGAATTTACAGGTTTCCCACACACACAATCAGTCACACTCCAACCTTTCCACCATGGCCAAGACCAAAGAGCTGTCTAAGGACACCAGGGACAAAATTGTAGACCTGCACAAGGCTGGGATGGGTTACAGGATAATAGGCAAGCAGCTTGGTGAGAAGGCAACAACTGTTGGCACAATTATTATAAAATGGAAGAAACACAAGATGACTGTCAGTTTTCCTCGGTCTGGGGCCCCATGCAAGATCTCACCTCATGGGGTAAGGATGATTCTGAGAAAGGTCATGAATCAGCCCAGAACTACATGGGAGGATGTTGTCAATGACCTGAAGAGAGCTGGGACCACAGTCTCAAAGATTACAGTTAGTAACACATTACGCCGTCATCGATTAAAATTCTGCAGGGCACGCAAGGTTCCCCTGCTCACACCAGCACATGTCCAGGCCTGTTTGAAGTTTGCCAATGACCATCTGGATGATCCTGAGGAGGCATGGGAGAAGGTCATGTGGTCAGATGAGACCAAAATAGAGCTTTTTGGTATCAACGCCATTCGTCGTGTTCGGAGGAAGAAGGATGAGTACTACTCCTAGAACACCGTCCCAACCGTGAAGCATGGAGGTGGAAACATCATACTTTGGGGGTGCTTTTCTGCAAAGGGGACAGGACGACTGCACCGTATTGAAGGGAGGATGGATGGGGTCATGTTTCGCGAGATTTTGGCCAACAACTTCCTTTCCTCAGTAAGAGCATTGAAGATAGATCGTGGTCTTCCAGCATGACAATGATCCGAAATGCACAGCCAGGGCAACTAAGGAGTGGCTCCATAAGAAGCATATCCAGGTCCTGGAGTGGCCAAGTCAGTCTCCAGACCTCAACCCAATAGAAAATCTTTGGAGGGAGTTGAAACTCAATGTTGCCCAGCGACAGCCCCAGAACTTGAAAGGTCAAGAACTACAGGAAACATCTGACCTCTAAATACAAACAAAGGTTTCTGTACCAAATATTAAGTTCTGTTTTTCTGTTGTATCAAATATTTTTTTCATGCAATAAAATGCAAATTGATTATTTAAAAATCATCCAATGTGATTTTCTGGATTTGTTTTTTTTTATTCTATCTCTCACAGTTGAAGTGTACCATAAAATAAAAATTACAGACCTCTTCATTCTATGTAGGTGGGAAAACTTGCAAAATCGGCAGTGTATCAAATACTTATTTTCTCCACTGTAAGTGTGTTTTTAGTCTGTACTTGAAGATCAAGAGTGAGTTTGGTTATAGTGCTGAATAATTTCACTCAAATACTGTGGAGCCAGACCATGTAGCGCTTTATTGGTTAGTAATAAGATTTTATAATCAGTATGAAATTTAATTGGCAGCCAGTGCAAAGATGACAGAACAGGATTAATATGATCAAACTTCCTGGTTCTAGTAAGTACCAGTGCTGCTGCATTTTGGACCATTTGGAGTTTGTTAAAGGATCTACCAGAGCAAGCAGCAAAAAGGGCAATGCAATAATCTAACCTTGAAGTTATAAATGCATGGATCAGTTTTTCCAGCATCATTAACAGAAAGTATATTTCTTGTTTTTGGGATATTACGCAGTGGAAAAAAAGGCATCTCTGGTGATATCACTAATGTGTGCATCACAAGAGAGGCCTAAATCTATTGTGACTCCCAAGTTTATTTACTGCTGAGCTGAGGGTGACAGAGAAAGCATTAATATTTAACACTAGATTAAACAACTTCTCCCTTCTCCCAACTTCTCACATGATGCACCAGTTCTGGAATATTAGATGCATCCTTATTACAGACATTACAGAATTAGAGAATAAAAAGCGTTAGAAGGAACCGATAAGTTGAATGAAATATTGTACTTTTTTAATGGGTACCCAGTTCTTTAAATTTACGAACCGGCTCTGAATCGGAACTGGGTTTCCATACCTAAACCTAACCATGGATGATTTGGTACTCTTGTTCACCAACTTCTTTGTGCTGTAAAAGAGTACCAAATCATCCATGGTTAGGTTTAGGTATCGAAACCCAGTTCCGATTCAGAGCCGGTTCATAAATTTAAAGAACTGCAGAGTACGTTTTGCATTCTGACATGACACCTGCACTCGCTGCTTATGCGCCACCCCCTGCTTAAAGCATGTAGAACATTTCCTGTGGTGGTACAAACAACTCTTAGTAGAGTAGCCCTCAGGGAATTACTACAGCAGTAATCGAACCCTTGTTAAAATATTATACCAAAATCTTTTATTTATTTATTCATTTGTTTGTTAATTTAACATCACATCAGTTTCAGCGTTGCATGGCCATTCACGACAGGAGCAAGTTTACATCAATACTAGAAGGAAAGTGACACCAGCATTGGGAAAACATGCCTGGGTCCCTTAACTGGTGACAGTGACAGTGCTAACCACTGCATCACACTCAAATTTAATATTTGATTTATTTATCTAAATACTATAATATTTCATTTAAAAAATTAATCTCATATGACTATGTCACGCCGGCTTAGGGGTAGGAGGCACGCAGGGAGTGGATCAGAATGGTGACGTTTATTGCGACATGGACAGGAATACGGACAAGGCAAGGAGATAAACTAGTGGGTTAGGAGAGACGAGAGGCAAAAAGGAGGAAGGACGGAGAGATTATGTAGGTGTGTGATAAACACGGGTTGATACAAGATGAATAAAGCAGGAGCTTAGAAATGGGGTAGAAACCACGAGAATTTGCTGAGTGAGAAGCAAGCGGCTATAAATAGAGGATAGGAAAAGACTAGAAGTGGTAGAAGGTGAGCGTGGTGTGCAGGTGAGCGTGTAAGTGTGACAGCCCTCCATCCCAACTACGGAGTCCGAGACGGAGCTAAGACTCCAATGATGGCCCCACAGAGTGACTGGGAGGTCTGGCGGTTTCCTCTCTGGACGACAGCTGGGCGAATTCTGGCAAGTTGCACCCTGCTGTGGAACAGGCATGAAAACGGACAACCTCGGGATGGGTGCTGAAACAGAACACCTAGATACCGGCCCTGGAATGGACGTCTGGTACGGAGGACCCTGGTATCAGCACTGGGAAGGCCGGCTTCAAGACAGGCACTGGGACGAATGGCTTCGGGACAGGTACGGAAGACCTCGGAACAGGCACTGGAATGGATGGCTTTGGTACCGGCACTGGAACGGATGGCTTCAGTACAGGATGGATGACCCTGGTGTGGACACTGGAACGGACTCTGACACAGACAATCTCTGGACGGCCCTGGACACGGGTGACCTCTGGATGGTCTCGGGCCCAGATGACCTCTGGACGGTCTCTGGGATAGACGACTTCAGGGCAGTCTCGGGCTCAAAAAACCTCTGGACGGTCTCGGGGACAGGCGACCTCTGGACGGTCTCGGGGACAGGCGACCTCTGGACGGTCTCGGGGACAGGCGACCTCTGGGCGGTCTCGGGGACAGGCGACCTCTGGGCGGTCTCGGGGACAGGCGACCTCTGGGCGGTCTCGGGGACAGGCGACCTCTGGGCGGTCTCGGGCACAGGCGACCTCTGGGTGGTCTCGGGCACAGGCGACCTCTGGACGGTCCCGGGCATAGGCGACCTCTGGACGGTCCCGGGCATAGATGACCTCAGGACGGTCTCTGCAGTGCCCTGACTGAGAGGCGTGAGACCATTTGTGACAGCCCAGCATATTCAGAGCTGGGGGGATAGAGCCTGAAGTAACGCAAGCATTGCGACCAGAACTTCCTATAAAGCTCTTTGTTTCCATGAAATTTCACAGGTAATGCGATCTCGACGCTGGGGAAGAGCTGGAAGGGGGCAGAACTAACAACCCGGAGGTCGCTGTAACCAGGGACTGATTACACTGTGACACGCGCTGTGAGAGTGCATCCACGGTGGGCACCAGCGAGTGTTGGTTTTCCGCAAGTTGTGTGATAACTCGCGTTACTTTGGCCAGCTGAGCACGAAGCTTGTAAAGCTGGCTACCTATCCTCAGGACCGGTTAGAGTCTGATCGGATCCCGCTGCCTCCAAACTCAGCTAAGTCTACTGTCACACCGGCTTAGGGGTAGGAGACACATGCAGTGAGTGGATCATACCGAAGGTGGCAAAACTAACGAACAAAGTGAAACATGGACAGGAATACGGATGATTCGAGGAGATAAACGAGCGGGTTAGGAAGACATGAAAGGCGAAAAGGAGGAGAGACTAGGTAGGTGCGTGATTAACACGGCTCGATACGAGGTGAAAAGACTAGAAAATGAGTGACAGGTGCAGATGATAGAAGGTAGGAGAGAGAGAAAGTGGTAGAAGGTAGGCATGGTATGTAGGTGAGCATATAGGTGCAACAGACTACCTTTTTTTCACTACCCATGTTCCCTGTTTCGGTCATGTTATATTACATAGACCATGAAATTATAAGAATTCTTCCTGAGCCAAAAATGAAGAGCTCAGACTTCAAGATTTGTATTGATCTTGTCAGTTTTGGTCAAAGAATATTTCCATCAAAAACAGGTTCATACTTGCAGTATAATAAAGTCTTTCAAGACTCTTATCAAGATGGGTTTAAAAAAAAGTTAAGGAAACCGGTAGAGAGATTTTAGCTTTCTGTCTCTGAGGGATGTTGTCCCAGTCCAGGGTTGGAATGCCAGAGCAAGAAAAAAGTTGAAGGAAGGGCAGAAACAATGCCCAGCAACACCTGTTGTTACACACACAACCATGATGAATTTAGAAAACTATCTTATGTGCAGTCAGCATCCAAAATACACAGTGAAAGTGAATAATCAGTGTCAGAACGGGTAGAGATTGGCATCAGAATCAAAATTACGCATAATAATATGCACGCGAAGGTGAGCTGAAGCAAAAACAACTGATGCATGCGAGCGACCAAAGCAAGGTTTAAAACGTGTGCCAAAGCATGTTAGTATTTTAAAACTAGTCTCAAGCAAGGATCAACGCAAGTCTTCAAAGCAAGTTTCCAAAATGAGTTTTAAATTTTAAAAAAGCATGGACATGAAACACAACACCAGTACTTCCACATGCAGACTCAAAAACACACAAAGTGCACACGTCATAACACCAACCCGAGCCCCCCCACCCTTCAGACGGGCTGAATTAATTTTCCACATCATCCTTTTTGTACACTGGATTGTTTGGCACAAAGGAGTGAATCATTCAGATTAAACACTTCCTTTAATTTCTTCTGCACTAGGGTTGGGTCTTGGACTTGTTACGCATCATGATACATGGGTCATGATATGATACATTACAATACGATGCATATTGCAGTATTCCATATAGGTCAGTGAAAATATAAAAACAGCTGAAATACAAGTTACAGTGTACAATCTTAATACATCACATTGATATTGCAGCTGACAAATTGAGTCAAAACCCTGTACTGCAACACCTACTGGGACAGAGATTGTACTTTACACCGCATTTAAAATGTTTTTTTTTTCTTCCTTAAAAAAAATAGATATTATGATATTAAATATATTGCAGTATATTGCTATATCGATTTGTTTATTTAATTTTTTTTAATGCATAGCCCGAGTGCACACAGCATCAGACAAGCAGGGAACAGCAGGGTACTCACAGAAACACCACTTTTGTCTCCAAATATACACTATACAGAGGCACACAAATGACTCCAAGCTCCAGTCCCTAAATTAGAATTTCACTGCCACTGTAAGGTCTGTACAGAAACAGCAGAGTGCTGTTCAAAAGTTTTGACTGAGCTGCACCAGTATCCCGCTACCTCTGAGTAGGCTGTCTTGCACTGTCCAAACATAAAGCCAGAAAACCAGTCAAAACAAAAGTTTTGAAGACTGGTTATTACTTGTATACAAACCTCACTGATTGAGGGAAGTTGTCAGTTCTGTTTTGGTGATGTCTCCTAAATTGCCATGTCTATGTTTTGGCATTGTAGAGCTCTGCATGGTGATGTTTTTGCAGCATTATGAATGTTGATGCTGTTAAATATTGTTTTCTTTTACCAGGTGGAGCTCACAATCAGGTCTGAAGAGCTGCTGTTTGTTGGAGAAACTTGCCCTCCTTAAGTGAACATCAGCACCAGCAGCACGTAATGGGCCCTCGACGTAAATCCACCAAGACATTTGGTATATATGGAGAAGCAGATTGCACACATTCAACAACAGCTGATCAAATACAGCAGTTACAAGATGAGGCTGTCAAAGATTACATCAATGAACTTTCACATGAGGTGCTCTGCCACATATTCCGGTTAGTAATTTATATATCTCTATCTATCCATCTATCCATATATGTCATATCTATATGACAGTTGTTGAGTGAAATAATAGCAGTTCTTTTAAAATATGGCAGTGCAATGTTGTTGTTTTTTTTATGCTTGTTTGTTGTTCCCCTCTTTCAATTCTGTTTGGTGTTATATTGCAATTGTGTTACCATCTGGTGAGTCTTAAAACAAACGCCTTAAAAAGTATACAGTATAACTATATAATGCTACCATTGTTGAAAATTGCTAACGTGAGGGTAAGCTAGTGAGATATTTTGACAGGAAATAATGAAAATGCGGCATCTAATTCTCCAATACTCGCTATTTTAAGTAATTTGTCAGCAAAAGGCATATTTGCTGCAATGTTACACTGTGTTTCACTGTGGGTGAGTGAGTGGGTGAGTGAGAGTGTTATTTTTATGTATGCAATCACTGAGAATTTTATTAAGAATACCTCTACACCTGCTCATTCATACTATTATCTAATCAAGTAGTCTTGTGGTAATTGTGCAGTGCATATAGTCCTGCAGATGCAGACCAGCAACTTCAGGTAATGTTCACATTTGGAGAATGCAATATTGACATAAACATTATAGACATTTTGCCTATAATGACAATTAGACAGTACTTTGCATCTTTTAAAAATGTGTTAGTAAAAGTCTTACATTTTATTAATATGCTCTTGTTAGAAGGATGTTAATCGTTACCTTATATTTTGCGTATTTTACCAATTAGTAATTGATTGGTCTAAATGATTAATTTTCCTACAAAAATCATATTGATCATCTCATTGCAGCACAAAAATGTAAACAGGTTATATATATTAAAGTATATTTACATGTGTGTTTGTGTATGTATGTATATATATACGTGTGTATGTATGTATATATATACGTGTGTATGTATGTATATATATACGTGTGTATATATATATATTAAGATATATATACTATATATATATATATATATAATATATATATATATATATAATATATATATATTATATAGATATAATATATGTGTGTGTTGTGTATATATGTATATACCGTATATATATCTATATATATATACGTATGATATATATATATATATATATATCATACACCGTGTGTGTGTCTCCTCTCTATATATAATATATATATATCTACTTATATATATATCATATATATATCTATATATATATATATATGTGTAGATATATATACACGTGTGTGTGTGTATATATATATATGTGTGTGTATATATATTATATACGTATATATATATATATACACTGTGTGTGTGTGTGTATATATATGTGTATATATATACGTATATATATATATATATAATATATATATATATGTGTGTGTTGTATATATCTATACGTATATATATATATGTGTGGGTATATATATATAATCATGTGTAATATATATATATATATATATATCTATATCTCTATATATCATCTATATATATCTCTCTCCCTCTATATATCTATATTCTCTATATATCTATATCCTCTATATATATATATATATATATATATATATATATATTTATACACATACATACATACAGTGCCTTGCAAAAATATTTGGCCCCCTTGAACTTTAGATTTGAAATTGTAATTTTTTGTGAAGAATCAACAACACACAGTTTCATATCTTTATGTTTGAGGCCTGAAATGTGGCAAAAGGGGGCCGAATACTTTTGCAAGGCACTGTGTGTGTGTGTGTGTGTGTGTGTGTGTCTGTGTCTGTGTGTCTGTGTCTGTGTGTCTGTGTGTGTGTGTCTGTGTGTGTCTGTGTGTGTCTGTGTGTGTCTGTGTGTGTCTGTGTGTGTGTGTGTGTGTGTGTGTGTGTGTGTGAGAAAAAGTCACTGATTGTGCAAGTTCTCCTGCTTAGAAAGATTAGAGAGGTCTGTAATTTTCATCATGGGTACACCTTGATTTTTAAAGAATTTAGTTGTAAATCATGGTGGAAAATAAGTATTTGATCATCCACAAACAAGCAAGATTTCTGGCTCTCACAGACCTGTAGCAGCTTCTTTAAGAAGCTCTTCTGTTGTTCACTCGTTACCTGTATCAATGGCACCTGTTTGACCTCATTATCTGTATAAAAGACACCATGTATAAAATTCAACCATGGTCAAGAACAAAGAGCTGTCGAAGGACACCAGGAAGAAAATTGTAGACCTGCACCAGGCTGGGAAGGGTGAATCTACAATAGGCAAGCAGGTTGGTGTGAATAAATCAATTGTGGGAGCAATTGTAAGAAAATAGAAGACATACAAGACCATTGATAATCTGCCTCGAGCTGGGACTCCACGCAAGATCTCATCCCGTGGGGTCAAAATGATCATGAGAACAGTGAGAAAAATCTCTGAACTACACGGAGGGACCTGATGAATGACCTGCAGAGAGCTGGGACCAAAGTATCAAGGCATCAGTAACACACTACGCCGAGAGAAACTCAGATCCTGCAGTGCCAGGCGTGTGCCCCTGCTTAAGCCAGTACATGTCCAGGCCCATCTGAAGTTTTGTCATAGAGCATATGGATGATCCCGAAAAGGATTGAGAGAATATCATGTGATCAGATGAAACCAAAATAGAACTTTTTGGTTTCAACTGGAGGAAAAAGGATGCTGAGTCGCATCCCAAGAACACCATACCTACTGTGAAGCATGGGGGTGGAAACATCATGCTTTGGGACTGTTTTTCTGCAGAGTGGACAGAACGACTGGTCCGTGTTGAGGGAAGAATGACCGGTTCCATGTATCATGAGATTTTAAGCTAAAACTTCCCTCCATCAGTGACAGCATTGAAGATGGAACATGGCTGGGTCTTCCAGCATGACAATGATCTCAAACACACCACTCGGGCAACAAAGGAGTGGCTCCGTAAAAAGCATTTCAAGGTCCTGGAGTAGCCTAGCCAGTCTCCAGACCTCAACCCTATAGAAAATTTGTTGAGGGAGTTGAAAGTCTGTGTTGCCTCAAAACATCACTGATCTAGAGGAGATCTGCATGGAGGAATGGGCCAAACTACGAGCTACAGTGTGTGCAAACCTGGAGAAGACTTACAGGAAACGTTTGACCTCTGTCATTGCCAACAAAGATTATGTTACAAAGTATTTAGTTGAACTTTTTTTTTTCTACCAAATACTTATTTTCCCCGATAATTTACAACTAAATTCTTTAAAAGTCCTACAATGTGATTTCCTGGATTTTTTTCCTCATATTGTCTCTCATAGTTGAAGTGTACAGACCTCTCTCATCTTTCTAAGCAGGAGAACTTGCACAATCAGTGGCTCAGTGGCTGACTAAATACTTTTTTGCCCTACTGTGTGTATATGTGTATGTATATATACACCGCTCAAAAAATAAAGTGAACACTCAAATAACACATCCTAGATCTCAATGAATGAAATATTGTCATTGAATACTTTGTTCTGTGCAAAGTTGAATGTGGTGACAACAAAGTCACACAAAAATCATCAATGGAAATCAAATTTATTAACCAATGGAGGCCTGGATTTGGAGTCACACAAAATTAAAGTGAAAAAACACTCTACAGGCTTATCCAACTTTGATGTAATGTCCTTAAAACAAGTCAAAATGAGGCTCAGTATTGTGTGTGGCCTTTACTTGCCTGTATGACCTCCCTACAACGCCTGGCCATGCTCCTGATGATGTGGCGGATGGTCTCCTGAGGGATCTCCTCCCAGACCTGGACTAAAGCATCTGCCAACTCCTGGACAGTCTGTGGTGCAACGTGACGTTGGTGGATGGAGCGAGACATGATGTCCCAGGTGTGCTCAATCGGATTCAGGTCTGGGCAACGGGCGGGCCAGTTCATAGCTTCAATGCCTTCATCTTGCAGTAACTGCTGACACACTCCAGCCACATGAGGTCTAGCATTGTCCTGCATTAGGAGGAACCCAGGGCCAACCGCACCAGCATATGGTCTCACAAGGGGTCTGATGGTCTCATCTCGGTACCTAATAGCAGTCAGGCTACCTCTGGCGAGCACATGGAGGGCTGTGCGACCCTCCAAAGAAATGCCACACCACACCATTACTGACCCACTGCCAAACCGGTCACGCTGAAGGATGTTGCAGGCAGCAGATCGCTCTCCACGGCGTCTCCAGACTCTGTCACGTTTGTCACATGTGCTCAGTGTGAACCTGCTTTCATATGTGAAGAGCACAGGGAGCCAGTGGCGAATTTGCCTGGTGTTTTCTGGCAAATGCCAAGCGTCATGCACGGTCATGGGCTGTGAGCACAACCCCCATTTGTGGACGTCGGGCCCTCATACCATCCTCATGGAGTCCGTTGCTAACCGTTTGTGATAGATGGATAGATGACTGGTCTTGATGTAATCTTGTTTTTAGATGTAACTTTGTGTGAGTTGCTGAAATGTCCAAAGATGCTGATAGAGACATAAAATAAACCAGTAAATAAACAAACAAATTCGCATGTACTTTCCTGTTTGGTGGTGGAGAGAAAGTGCACACCTATTGGTTGTCAACAATGTGCACATCACTGTTTCTGGGAGTGCATACCACTGAGGTGCCTTGATATTGCATAAGTAGTTTATATATGCTGATCTGGGTATAAAAACGATTATGGAACATCCAGGTAATCCTAAGTACAGTTGTTCAGGTGGTGCATTGGCACCATGATAACCCAGCTTTGAGTCCTGGTGGTCCTCCAGTCGAGTATATATTAGGTATCCAGTATTGGTATTCTAGTGCAAATGTTTCCTTTTTCACTTTCTTCTTTTTCTCAGTAACACCTGGACATCCTTTTAGACATGGGTTTTTTCTATGAAGTAACAGTATAGTTCGATTTTATTTTTTTCCGACGGCAGGTGCGACGACAAGTGGTAAATGTTCGCTTTAAACATTGTGCTTATTGCTTACTTATTTTGCATCATAACTGCAGCTAAATGTGTGTATTTTTTCAGTTCTATCTCAGCATGATCCTGCATGTTTTATAATGATCATAATAAATAAATAATGCTTCTTATTTAAACCAACAGTATTGCTTTGGTATATTCCCTCGACAAAATGCTTTTTCAGGAGCAGTGGCTTTCTTTTTGCAACCCTACCATGCACATCATTGTTGTTCGGTGTTCTTCTGAAGGTCAACTTATGAACATTAACATCAGCCAATGTTAGAGAGACTGTTCGTTGTTTAGATGTTACCCTGAGTTCCTTTGCACTCCTTGATGTTGGAGTGATCTGTATTGATCAACCACTCCTGAAGTGGGCAACAATGGTTTTGAATTTTCTCTACAGTTATTGTACACAATATATCTGCCTGTGGATGGGTGCTATTCAAACTGTGTGAAAATCTGATTTTTTTTATTTTTTTTATTTTTATTTTTTTATGAAAAGCTTTGCAAATATATAGTAGAAAATCTTAAAGAGTTCGTAAATTTTCAAGCACCACTGTAGGTTTCCTGCTTCTAAATACCACTGTATTTGACGAGTTCCAAGGTAGTCGAGAACCGAGGTACCTTGTAATTTGTCAAATTTGATTCTCGATGCATTTTTACCAGAAAATAAGCACAATTAAGCTAATGTATTTAATTTAGGTTATATATTTTTAATATGTGTGTACATTCTCTCAATATACTTTCATTTATTTTCTTCAAGATTTCCATAAAACATCACAGATCACCATGGTAAACCTAATGATTGAAACAATGTTTTTAAATAAAATAGCAAATTCTTTCGACTGAGTTGTGTATCTGTTTTTTTTTATAAATACATTCACATTAAAGCTATAAATGATCTTACTGTTACCATTTGCATGTATAAGGATAATTGCATATATAATGGATATTCTGTGCGAGGTCTTTCTCTTTTAATCATGAGATATGCAGTTGTGACAACTTGAATTTGCCGTCACTCTTCATCTATCGTATGCACATGTCCAGTAGTCCAGACATGCTGACGGCTTTTTTCACTGCTATACATGCAGTGTGACAGAAAGATTTGTTGTGACACTCGAGCGACTGTTTTCTAAAAGTTGTAGTTCTGACAAAAAATTGGGATTGGCATTTGTCATTGTTGAAACCTATCAAAACAAGTTACCTTTACAGTGGAATTATTACAACTGACATGCAGTATGTATCTTTAAGTTCTACTGTGTAACAGCATTCACTGTTTTCAACATATTTTCTCAAAATTGGCACTGACCTGCTGCGCCTCCCCTGAAACAGCACCCCCAGTTTATGAATCACTGAACTAAGAGATTCTTAAGAAATGCTTTAAACTGTGTACTAATTTTGACTGAGATTTACATCTCAGTAAGTTTAAGATTTTGGGGGATATCAGTAGTAGTGATTGAGAGTAGGAAGAATTAAACAATCAGTAACAGATTTTGAAGTGTATATATGTGAGAAAATTACACTGAAATCTAAACTCAGGACAAGTCATTTATGGTTTTGAAAAGGTTTTCCTCTATGCAGATACCTGCCTATGCGGGACATAATGTGCATGGAGTGCCTGTCCCGAAAATTGCAGGAAGCAGTAACGCTGTTCTTACGGGTGGTGAAAGTTGCTGATCTTTGTGCTAGCCGGTGGTGGGAGTACATGCCTTCAGGTTTGTATGGTTTTCTAGGTTAGTTTATAAGTATAATTGTGTGCTCTGCTGATAAAGAAATACAACATTATGTGAATGGAAAGTTTTTACACAATAGTCAAAAGTCTCATTTTGGTAAAAATGTTTAGGGTGAAGTCACATTTGGCTTTTCAGTATTGATTCCTGTAGGTGAAAAATACTTAGTCAACAAACCATCCACAAAGTTCAAAATGTAAACCAATTTACAATTATTTCTCTTTACCTTAGGATTTACTGATTCAACTTTTTTTACACTTCTGAAGAAGATGCCTGATTTGGAACAACTGTATGGCTTACATCCACGTTACTTAGAACGCAGAAGGGTCAGAGGGTATGAGGCTTTCAGTATTCCTGGCATTCTGGAGGCTCTTCAGGCCTGCCCCAATCTTCTGGTGAGTTTAGTACATGCAAGCGAATGCTCTGAGTGGTTATCTGCTTTGTAAGCTAGTGTGAGGTTCAGTCCAAGCGGCTATCTATACTTGTTCAATGGTGGCATCTTGGCAGTGCTAGGTCTTGAATCCAGGACTTCATGGTCTAAGGTCCACTACCTTAACTGCCGCACCAGTACAGACTATTTTGCTTTTTACTCAAAACTGCAGTTATTGTTGCTTAAATTTTGGTTGGGTTGTCAGTTTTAGCATCACATACTCTTGAGTTTTCATGAGCAGTTTCTGTAGATTTCTTACTTAGCTGTGAATGAAGTTTACTACTTAATTTCTGTAAATGCATACAGTATGTTTGATGCATGCTTTCAGTTGTTGTAAAATGCATTCAAACTATTTCGTCATTTTTGCCCCACAATAATATTTGGGTATGTCCGTAATTAAGGACATAAGTGCTTAATATAAGGACTTAAGGAATATAAGAAAAAAGTATTTAGTCAACCACTGATTGTGCAAGTTCTCCTACTTAGAAATATGAAAGAGGTCTGTAATTTTCATCATAGGTACACTTCAACTATGAGAGACAAAATGGGGGAAAAATTCGAGGAAATCACATTGTAGGATTTTTAAAGAATTTAATTGTAAATCATGGTGGAAAATGAGTATTTGGTCAATAACAAACAAGCAAGATTTCAGGCTCTCACAGACCTGTAACTTCTTTAAGAAGCTCTTCTGTCCTCCACTCGTTACCTGTATTAATGGCACCTGTTTGATCTTGTTATCTGTACAAAAGACACCTGTCCACAGCCTCAAACAGTCAGACTTCAAACTCAACCATTTCCAAGACCAAAGAGCTGTTGAAGGACACCAGGATGAAAATTGTAGACCTGCACCAGGCTGGGAAGAGTGAATCTACAATAGGCAAGCAGGTTGGTGTGAATAAATCAGTTGTGGGAACAATTGTAAGAAAATGGAAGACGTACAAGTCCATTTATAATCTGCCTCGATCTGGGGTCCCACGCAAGATCTCATCCTGTGGGGTCAAAATGGTCATGAAAATGGTGAGCAAAAATCCCAGAACTACACAGAGGAACCTAATGCATGACCTGCAGAGCGCTGGGACCAAAGTAACAAGGCTACCATCAGTAACAGAGGGAGGGACTCAGATCCTGCAGTACCAGGCGTGTCCCCCTGCTTAAGCCACTACATGTCCAGGTCTGAAGTTTACCAGAGAGCATATGGATGATCCAGAAGAGGACTGGGAGAATGTCATGTGGTCAGATGAAACCAAAATAGAACCTTTTGGTAAAAACTCAACTCATCGTGTTTGGAGGAAGAAGAATGCTGAGTTGCTTCCCAAGAACACCATACCTACTGTGAAACATGGGGCTGGAAACATCGTGCTTTGGGGCTGTTTTTCTGTAAAATGGACAGGACAACTGATCTGTGTTAATGGAAGAATGAACAGGGCCATGAATCGTGAGATTTTAAGCCAATACTTCCTTCCATCAGTGAGAGTATTGAAGATGGAACGTGGTTGGGTCTTCCAGCATGACAATGATCCCAAACACAATGCTCGGACAACAAAGGAGTGGCTCCGTAAAAAGCATTTCAAGGTCCTGGAGTGGCCTAGCCAGTCTCCAGACCTCAACCCCATAGAAAATTTGTGCAGGGAGTTGAAAGTCCGTGTTGCCCAGCAACAGCCCCAATCACTGCTCTAGAGGAGATCTGCATGCTACACCAGCTACAGTGTGTGTAAACCTGGTGAAGACTTGCAGGAAATGTTTGTCCTCTGTCATTGCCAACAAAGATTGAACTTTTGTTATTGACCAAATACTTATTTTCCACCATGATTTGTAATTAAATTCTTTAAAAATCCTTCAATGTCATTTCTTGGATATTTTATTTTTTTCTCTCGTAGTTGGTGTATCTATGATGAAAATTACAGACCTCTCTCATATTTCTTAGTAAGAGAACTTGCACAATCAGTGGCTGACTAAATACTATTTTGCCCCACTGTATGAGTCGAGAAGCATGACTCATTTCAGACGATTTGTGATTCACAATTCAGTACACAGTGATTCAGTGGTTCAGATTCACAGTACTCGTTGTTCAATATATCTCTGTGATTTTCAATGTGTTTTTGTTTATTTTTACATCTACAGTACTGTATTCTTAGTGCAAGTAAGTCTCAATGGGTCCTAAAAAGGGTTGTATTGACTGTCAGCCAAAAGGGAAACAGGAGTTTAATGCTCTGAAAGACATATACAAGCTGCAGTTAGCATTAGTAGCTATGCTAGCACCCTGAGTTCACCATTACAGCAGTGCTTTTACAGTGCAGACACTCAACATAGACACCCTACCAAACACTCGTTAAACTCCATAGTTCATGATACATTTAACTTATGATGGATTTGTCGGAACATATCCTCATCATTAATCAAGGATCATCTGTACAATACATCTCCATTATTGCACATACTGTATTACCTTTATTAATTCAATTTACATTATTCCTTATGGGAAAATTTTGCTCAGTTAACAAGCCTTCTAGAACGAATTAATGAGGAGAACCAAGGTGCCAATGTATTTAGAAGTATTTACAGTCAGAACATGTTTATATATTTATAGAGTTATCGGAATTTCCATTATTTATTATTCCTTTTTATAATATTCTTGTTTCTGTCAAAGGGTGTGGAGACATCTCACTTAGAGCTAGTGGAAGCAATCTGGAACTACATGCCTCAGGTTCACATACTTGGAAAGTTCAGAAACCGCAATGGAGCCTTTCCTATTCCTCAAGAGAACAAGCTTATTATACCTGCTGGAGCTAAAATTCAGACCCTTCATCTTGTTGGTAGGCTTAAATCTTTTACATTATTTACTTTACTAGATTATCCTGTATTAAATCCATAGCCTACACATTCTGCTTCTATGAAAAAAAAAATCTAAAAATCTCATATTCTTCAGGTGTCAATGTACCAGAAATTCCTTGTGTGTCTATGCTCAGACACTTGTACATGAAGTGGGTGCGCCTTACAAAACCTCAGCCCTTCAAGGATTTTTTGTGTGTGAGCCTGCGTTCGTTTGTCATGAGGAATTGTGCTGGCCCAACCAACTCATTGAAATATGTACCACTAGTGACAGGCTTGGCTTCTGCTCGAAACCTGGAGCACCTAGAGCTTGTGAGAGTTCCCTTCCTGGGGGGATTGATACAACATGTGGTGGAGGACAGCTGGAGGTCAGGTGAGGACACAGTGTAATGATGTCACTTAATCTGTGTTTTAACCAATAGTGTTATGAAGTCATATTAAATTTCTTAAATGATGTTAATACAAAGAACTACTGCAGCATCTCAGTATTACTGTTATGGAAACACACACCCCAACAATTATATTTTTGGATAATATTAATTATTGGGTAATATGGGTGCAGTGACTAATATTTTGAATTTGAGCATTTTGGTAGACTGTATACAGTGCGTATAGAAAATCATCACACCACATCAACGTTTGGTTGTCATGTTACATCTTATTTAAATAAATTAAATCTAACTTCATTTTGACCCTCAATTTTAGGAACAGGGTACAAAAAGATTTAAGAGTCTAGTGTATATCGCTTGCCTACTTTGGGGCTTACCTGCCAAACAGGATGACTGTGCTAGGAGGATATTGATCAGGGATTCTTCTTCAAACAATGTGTTGTAATGATAATACAATATTTACATGTAAAATGTAATTGGATGATTGTAGTAGGCATTGTGTAGCAGTGTATAGAATGATGGATTGAGATGCTGTGAGACTTGGTGATGCTTTGGAAATAGAACAAATTTGGTTGTCAATATAAATTGTATATTTTTGATTTTTTTCAACCAATGGAGCAAAGTAAAAGGTGGGATTACTGTGTACTGTATTAACCTGCAGTTGTGATTCAGCTACACTTAACACATCAAAACACAGTTATTATGTTTTTTATTATTATTATTTTGCTGTGGCGACCCCTGATAAAGGGAGAAGCCGAAAGAAGAAGAAGAAGATTATTTTATTATTTTCACTTAAAGCAGTTGTTCAAATTTAAGTTACATTTGTGTATAGCGGTTTATCGACATTGTCTCAAAACAGATTTACATGCCAATTGAGACTTGAGTGTTAAGTTGAAAGCAACTGGACTACTTCTTGGTTCTTGAAGACATGTCACCTCTCATCCGAAAGGCTTCTTCAGTTCTAGAAACTGATGGGGAGTTCCAGGTATTTAACCCTAGTGTGGTTGTCATCTTGGAGTTGGTCCTGAGAGTCCTTGACCCACCCTGTCAATACATGAGTCGTTAGGATCACAGGAGCCAAGGTATAACCCATTAGTGAGTCGTTGTCCCACCCTGCCACCATGCGAGTCATTAGAGTCACGGGTTGAGGTGTGACTGTGGGTTAAACATCCTGGGAAGGGCTCACGAGACTATTTTGTAGGTGGCTGATAATTGGTGTCATAAACCACCTTCTGTGTTCAATAATGGTTGTTCTGATAAATTGCATAAATTGCCTCTTTCACACCTCTTTCAAACTATCTGTCTTCTCTGTCCAAAATATGAACATTTGTTTCCTCAAAAGTGTCCCTTGTCCTTTTGATGTAGATGTACCTCTGAGTCCTGTTCTGATGAACTGGCTTTTCTATCTAGTGCCATGCACCTGTGGAGTGGTTGTTTGGTCTCTCCTATATATATATATCTGAGCAATCCACACTGAATTGCACTGCATACACGACATTGCTCAATTTGTGCTTTTGTGTTTTGTCCTTGGGATGAACTAGTCTTTGCTTGGGGGTGTTGCTGGGTCTGAAGTGTAATGAGATGTTATTTGGAGGGAATGTTTTCTGCCCGGTGGTGTGAGGTCCTGATAACTCCATGCTTGTGTTCCAGGGGGTGGTGGGAGTCAAATAGCAAGCACTGGTCTGTGTGTGTGTTCCTTCATACTGGTCTGTGAAAGAACTCAAAGCTTTGCTTTATACCTCTTCCATGTAGAGGCTGGGTATAATGGGAGACACTGGAGAACCCATGGCACATCCATGTTTTTTTCTGTAGGTCTACCACCTATTTCAAATACAACGAGTCATTCTACAGAGAAAAGGCAGAGGTCCGGTAAGGTGCAAATCTGATCTGGTGTGAAACTGGTTCTCATAGGCAAGGAGCTGTCTTGCTGTAGTCGTTTCCTCACCATCTCCACCGCCTCAGTTGTAGATACATATGGGAAAAGTGAGGTGACATCAAAGTCAGAGTTAAGTCAAGTCAGAATTATTTATATAGCACTTTTTACAATGGAGCATTGTCTCAAAGCAACTTCACAATTTTACATCATCTCCTAATGTCTACGTCAGATGTCTGATCAGATCAGCTCCCTTGGATCTCAAAGGACACCATGGTTTCATCCGAAGCCAGACATAGTTCTCGGACCCTGTTGGTGAAGTTTGTGGAGCTTTGGATATTGCCGTAGAATCTAGCAGATATGCAAAAGAATTAGTCCAAAAATCTAAGTTGAAGAAATGAACAGCTTTATTGAAATTGGCTCGAGACAAATCAAAAGTGGACCATGTACAATGCAGAGCAGTTGGACACGATCTGAAGTCTGTGGTTCCCAGGGTCCCTTTTATACCAATTTTACCTGGACTAGCCACAACATCGCCACGGTTATCTCCCAGATTTGCCCATCTGGCCTGTTTCGTAGATAATGGTGGAGTCCCTTCTCATACACACTTTTTTATATATAAATGGTTACTTCCTCTTCCTATATCAAGTAATATATTCACAAAATATTACTTAGCCTTGTACATTGCGCGGTTATGCCATACAATTATGCTCTAATACATAATTACTCATCAATATGGCTTGTCCACTGTTCAAACGCATCCAGCAGCATACATGCGTAACCCCACCTCCCTCACTGGAATTCTGGGCAGTAAAATTGTTTTCAGTACATTGTGTGAGTACACTATGATACACCTCAACTGAAATCATTTTCATTCCCATCATTAATATAATATGGACTTGGTTCAGACACTCATTTGATTGACAAGCTTCTATCAAGGTTAGGGTCTGGATGTCTTAAGATAATGCCCTAGTCAGCTACTTTTTAGAATTATTCTCATAACAAACTGGTTGCATCTGCTCAGCTCACGAGGCCATGTGGTCACCCTAGAAACCCAAACCCAAAACAGTATCTCTTGTTTATACTTTCAGAAGCAGTGTGCCTCTTGCTCTGATAACTGAACCAGTCTCTATTACACTGAGGATTCTTTGTCAAACTATACTGCCATATCTAAATATGTGCTTATCAGTCTGTTGAACCCATTCTAACAAATATATATTAGCTATATGACCACTCACACTAATTGCCATCCAATTATTACGACTAGAGTCTAAATGCTCAATTTTGGGGTCCTCTGGGACTCACAGATTCAGGCACCTGCACGACCTTGAAGATAAGGATGCAGCTCTCCATCCAAGACAGAGATAAACCCACTATTAAAAACGATGACACATAAATGAAATGATTGTTACGTAATGATAAACTAAATCAATGTAAAGATTATAACTGATCAGGTACTTATGATTAAAAATGGTTAATATATGAATGATTACGTACTGAATAAATGAATAAAATGAATAAACATGCAAATGATACAAAAATATGCATAAAACCCTCTTACACTACCACAATATGATGAGGAGTGTTTCCTACAAGTGGCCTTCAGATAGTTGCGATGTTGGTGGTCGAGTTTATACTGCTGACAATGGGCCTGAGTGGGGCACCTTCCTTGGTGAGTCTTGGGAAGTCCATAAAAGCAGGCTCGTAAAGGAAAATTGGGCATTCAATGGCTTTTTCCCTTTCCAGTTGTTGTAGACAGTCTATGACCTTCTTCTTGTAGCTGCTTATGGGGATTTTCTTCAAAATCTCATAGTTGTTGCTGTCACTGAGGAGTGTAATTATTTTGGTGTGGTAATCCGCTGTGTTGAGAAAGATAGTGCATCTCCCTCTGTCTTCTGGCAGAATGGTGATTTTCTGATCTTTTCTTAGGGATGTGATCGCCCTCCAGTTGCTTTCAACTCAACACTCAAGTCTTCCATGACCTGAATGACTGAAAACAAGAAAAACTCCCTCATACAAGGGCTGTGTGATATGATGATATATATTGACTGACAACAGAAAAACGTCTATGATTTAATATTATGCTCTATCATCTATTTCGTTGTGTCGCAAAATACAAGCTGTGGGACAGTATTTGTTGTTTGGTTGACGTCTTAAGGTGACACGAATAAACAGGGAGGAGAGTGAATGAAATGCAAAAGGGGGTAATTTTTAACATTAGAGACTAGCAAGCATAAAACAAGACGCTCGTACCTAAAAGAGGAGCTACTTCTGTTGCATGGTTTGGATATGGAAGTCTGACACGGATCGGAAATGTGTACTTTGCAGGCTATGCTACAGATCAGTTCCCATGATGGACTCAAACACGACTAACGTCTTTTACCACTGTCACTAAAATCATGTTAGTGATACACCAATTGATCCGGAGTGACTGGAATTGGACGTGTTTTTAGTGTAATCAATCAATCATGTGTATTGTTACATCACATTTACACAGGTGTGTAGATGAAAAACTTGGGTGTGTGTACCTTCACAGTTCCTTACAAAATAAACTTCAAATACAGAAAAAAAATTATATATATACTGGTCCTTCTCAAAAAATTAGCATATTGTGATAAAGTTAATTCTTTTCCGTAATGTAATGATAAAAATTAAACTTTCATATATTTTAGATTCATTGCACACCAACTGAAATATTTCAAGTCTTTTATTGTTTTAATACTGATGATTTTGGCATACAGCTCATGAAAACCCAAAATCTCACAAAATTAGCATATTTCGTCCGACCCAATAAAAGAAAGTGTTTTTTAATACAAAAAAAAGTCAGCCTTCAGATTATGATGTTCATTTATGCACTCAATACTTGGTCAGGAATCCTTTTGCAGAATTGACTGCTTCAATGCGGCGTGGCATGGAGGCAATCAGCCTGTGGAACTGCTGAGGTGTTATGGAGGCCCAGGATGCTTCGATAGCGGCCTAAAGCTCATCCAGAGTGTTGGGTCTTGCGTCTCTCAACTTTCTCTTCACAATATCCCACAGATTGTCTATCGGGTTCAGGTCAGGAGAGTTGGCAGGCCAATTGAGCACAGTAATACCATGGTCAGTATACCATTTACCAGTGGTTTTGGCACTGTGCGCAGGTGCCAGGTCATGCTGAAAAATGAACTCTTTCATCTCCATAAAGCTCTTCAGCAGATGGAAGCATGAAGTGCTCCAAAATCTCCTGATAGCTAGAATGCATTGACCCTGCCCTTGATAAAAATACAGTGGACCAACACCAGCAGCTGACATGGCACCCCAGACCATCACTGACTGTGGGTACTTGACACTGGACTTCAGACATTTTGGAATTTCCTTCTCCCCAGTCTTCCGCCAGACTCTGGCACCTTGATTTCCGAATGACATGCAAAATTTGCTTTCATCCGAAAAAAGTACTTTGGACCACTGAGCAACAGTCCAGTTGCTGCTTCTCTGTAGCCCAGGTCAGGCGCTTCTGCCGCCGTTTCTGGTTCAAAAGTGGCTTGACCTGGGGAATGCGGCACCTGTAGCCCATTTCCTGCACACGCCTGTGCACGGCGTGGCTCTGGAATCGGCCCTTCTCCACAATCCTCCTCAGGGTCCGTCCACCTCTTCTCGTTGTGCAGCATTTTCTGCCCACTTTTTTCCTTCCCACAGACTTCCCACTGAGGTGCCTTGATACAGCACTCTGGGAACTGCCTGTTCGTTCAGAAATTTATTTCTGTGTCTTACCCTCTTGCTTGAGGGTGTCAATGATGGCCTTCTGGACAGCAGTCAGGTCGGCAGTCTTACCCATGATTGCGGTTTTGAGTAATGAACCAGGCTGGGAGTTTTCAAAAGCCTCAGGAATCTTTTGCAGGTGTTGATTCAGATGATTAGGTTAATAGCTCGTTTAGAGAACCTTTTCATGATATGCTAATTTTGTGAGATTTTGGCTTTTCATGAGCTGTGTGTGTGTGTGTGTGTGTGTGTGTGTGTGTGTGTGTGTGTGTGTGTGTGTGTGTGTGTGTGTGTGTGTGTGTGCGTGCGTGCGTGTGTGTGTATATATACTTTTTACATATATTTATACATTTTACATATCTTTGTACAGTGGTGCAAAAAAGTATTTAGTCAGCCACTGATTGTTCAAGTTCTCCTACATGGAAAGATGAGAGAGGTCTGCAATTGTCATAGGTACAATTCAACTATGAGAGACAAAATGAGAAAAAAAATCCAGGAAACCACATTGTAGGATTTTTAAAGAATTTAATTGTAAATCATGGTCGAAAATAAGTGTTGGTCACCCACAAACAAGCAAGATTTTTGGCTCTCACAGACCTGTAACAACTTCTTTAAGAAGCTCGTCTGTTCTCCACTCAAATCCCGTATTAATGGCACCTGTTTGACCTCGTTATCTGTATAAAAGACACCTGTCCACAGCCTCAAACAGTCAGACTCCAAACTCAACAATGGCCTAGTCCAAAGAGCTGCCGAAGGACACCAGGAACAAATGGTGTGGCAGGTTGGTGTGAATAAATCAACTGTGGGAGCAATTGTAAGAAAATAGAAGAAATACAAGATCATTGATAATCTCCCTCGATCTGGGGCCCCATGCAAGATCTCATCCTGTGGGGTCAAAATGATCATGAGAACGGTGAGCAAAAATCTCAGAACTACACGGAGGGACCTGATTAATGACCTGCAGAGAGCTGTAACCAAAGTAACAAAGGCTACCATCAGTAACACACTATGCCGAGAGGGACTCAGAAGCTGCAGTGCCAGGATTGTGACCCTGCTTAAGCGCGTGTAAAGGGTGTAATTGCAGTAATTAGCCATTAGCTAATTACCAGACCTGCGTCTTTTCGGCCTCATCTTTTGCTGTAGCATGTGTTTTTAAAACTTTTTACAGCCTTTTCCCTCTTTCTTCTTTTCTAAGACTTAGTTTTTTGTGACGTTTTGTATTAACTTTCCATCGATGCATTAATCAAGAATTGCATTGGACCATCATCTGCAGCTTACCATCGGCTGAACCATATCTTCAATCGGCACCCCACAACACCACTCGAAGCTAAGTACCTTTAATTATTATTTAATTAATTGTATTAACATGGCTTCTGCTGCGCATGTTCCCTGTGCCGAGTGTGGCATGTTTAGCTATTCTTCCGCCGTCATTAGTTTAAAGTTTATTTGTGATAGGTGTAGGCTTGTAGCTAGTCTGATGGAGAAGATTGTAGTTTTAGAGGCGTGCATCCAGACATTAGAGAAGGCTAGCTTAGCAGGTCTGGATGCCACAAGTGAAGTTAGTGCCCTCGCTCCGGCAGCGCCCTCGTAGCAGGGCAAGTGGGTGACGGTTTGGCGATGTAGTCATAAGGCTAGCCCACGAGAGCACCACTCTTTACCCGTTCACGTGTCCAACAGGTTTACCCTCCTCAGTGATACACCCACTGGGCAGCCTGTTGAAAGAGCTCTGGTCATGGGTGACTCTATTTTACGACACGTGAAATTAGCTACCCTTTAGGGACACCAGCAGCTAGAGTTACACGTATTCCGGGGACCAGAGTGCTGGACATTGTAACGAGTCTTACTGAACTTGAGAGCCATAGATTCTCTAGGATAGGTTGTTCATGTAGGGGCTAATGATGTACGCCTTCGCCAGTCAGAGGTTACTAAGGCTAATAGAGATGATTAGAGTGGTGAAGGCGATGTCCGATGAAGTAGTGTGCTCTGGCCCATCCAAAAGCAGCGAGGTGACCGAGCCTACAGCAGATTATGGTTGCTGAACTGCTGACTGTCCAAGTGGTGCTCTGAAAACAACGTGGGCTTTATAGATAATTGCACAACCATTGAGGGTAAGCCTGGCCTTTTAGGATGGGACAGTGTCCATTCCACTAGGTAGGGTGCTGCTCTCGGCTCGTGCAACATTGCCCATAGTCTTATGGACAGGTTAGTTAGGGACTGACTATCCAGACTCTGGGGTCAGGTAGCAGACAGTCAGGCTTAACCAAATGTCTACTGGTAGCCATGCACAGTCACCCAGAACTCGCGTTATTGAAATAATCTCTGTTACCTGCATTTGTCCTAAACGTAAACACACTCAAAAAGTTTGTTTGTATATTCTCATTAGTATAAACACAGATAGCTTCCATACAAATAACAACCTTAAACTAAAGCTAGAATTACTTAACATTAGATCACTTATAAGCTAAGCAGTGATTGTAAATGAAATGATTACTGACAAACGCTTACACACACTCTGTCTTACTGAAACTTGGATTAGACCGGATGAATATTTAGCTGTAAATGAAGCATCCCCTCCTGGATACAGTCATGTTCAATGCCCTCTTCTTAATGGTTGTTGGGGAGACGTGGCCACAATTTTTGACAAAGAGCTAGGTGTTACTGCTAAATCCCATTACAATGCTAATTAGTTTGAAATACTGATTCTTAATGTGACTGATCCATTGTTATGCAAGTCAAAAAACCACACTCTTTTCAATATATCACTTTTTACCACCCTCCAGGTCCTTATTCAGAATTTCTACAGGAATTTGCTAACTTTCTTTCTTGTTTAGTACTTTCAACAGATTTCAAGGCTTTAATTGTAGGTGATTTTAATATTCACTTTGACAATGAACAGGATCCACTTAAAATTGCTTTTGGGTCTATTTTAGAATCCATGAGTATCATTCGGAATTTGATGGGACCAACCCACTGCTGTAATCATACTTTAGATCTAATATTAACATTTGGTGTCGCTAGTGATAACCTTGATGTTTTCACCCAAAGTGATTTGATTTCTGATCACTATCTCTTAGTTTTTGTGCTATATTCTACTCCCTCGTTCTCACACCAAGCGCATTAGTTCATCTGGTATTCCAGCTGCGTTTAATAATAACCTACCAGACTTATCGTTTAATGCACCAACAAAGCCCGATCATCTTGAGTGTGTAAACAACCAATTAGAATACATGTTTTGTTCAACCCTGGATATAGTAGCTCCTGTTAGGGTCAAACACATTAGGGAAAAAAAACTTGCACCATGGTATAATGACCACACCCGTACCTTAAAGCAAACAGCTCGGAGTTTAAAATGCAAGTGGTGACATAGTACATTGGAGGTATTTAAGGTTGCTCGGACGGATAGCATGGCATGTACCGCTGCCTCACCTGATTTGTGCTTTGCCTTTCTGAATTCTTTCAGTGACAAGGTTCTAACATTTACCAGGATCTACAGGATGCTACACCATTTGAACCTCCTTTTCTCACATCTGTATCCCCATCTGATACTCTTACCACTTTCTCTTCTGTCAATTCAACTCGCATCTCTAAAATCATTACTAATTCTAGGCTCACTACCTCAACACTTGACCTCAACACTACCTCTTTCTTACAGTCCTGTGCATCTCCCGTATCTGTCATCTCGTCAATCTGTCACTCTCTGCTAGATGTGTTCCTTCCTCATGAAAGCTAGCTGCTGTTACTCCTCTTATTAAAAAGCCCGACCTTGATAGTTCTGTTCTTGGTAACTTCCGTCCCATCTCAAATCTTCCTTTCATCTCCAAGGTTGTCGAAAGAGTTGTAGCCTCTCAGTTCCTTGACTTTTTGTCCTCAAACCATGTATTTGAAACTTTTCAGTCCGGTTTTTGTCCCCAACACAGTACTGAGACCCCTCTCTTATATATTCTTAATGACCTCCTTCTTGCTGCCGATAAAGGTCAGGTCTCTATACTTCTACTTGATCTTACTGCTGCTTTTGACACTATAAACCACAACTTACTTCTGTCTAGACTTTCTAACATTGGACTTTCTGGCTCAGTAGTATCCTGGTTCACATCCTATCTAACTGATAGGCACTATTTGGTTCATATGGGGAGCCATGTATCTGATTCTGTTCCCATCCGTCAGGGTGTTCCCCAGGGTTCAGTACTTGGGTTGCCCATCTATCGACACATCCATTACAAAATACTATTACTTACATTTCAATCACTTCATGGCTTGAGTCCTGCCTATCTGTCTGGTCTGCTTGATTACTGCACCCCCCCCCCTTTCATTATGGTCATCTGATTCCAGTTTATTGGTCACCTGCAGGTTTAGACTCTCTCCAGTACATGTCAACGTCCGTCTGAAGTTTGACAGAGAGCATATGGATGTTTCAGAAGAGGATTGGGAGAATATCTCCAGATTTCAACTCCAAATTTGTGCAGGGAGTTGAAAGTCCGTGTTGCCCAGCGACAGCCCCAAAACATCACTGCTCTAGAGGAGATCTGCATGGAGGAATGGGCCAAAATACCAACTACAGTGTGGTGTGGTGAAGACTTACAGGAAGTCAGATTTATTATATAGTCAAGTCAAGTCAGATTTATTATATAGCGCTTTTTACAATGGAGCATTGTCTCAAAGCAACTTTACAAGTTTAGATTATCTCCTAATAACTACGTCCAATCCCAAATTGAGCGAGCCTAGGGCGACAGTGGCAAGGAAAAACTCCCTAGTTCTAGGAAGAAACCTTGGGAGGACCAAGACTCAAAAAGGGACCCAACCTCCTTGGGCGGCGTAGATGATAAATCTAAGAGCGAACTAAAGTCATGGAGTCAAAGTCGAATAGAATGTGAAGTATGCACATCGACATTAAGGGCTGGCCGGGGTATGATGATAAAATCTAAGAGCGAACTAAATCATGGAGTCAAAGTTCGAATAAATGTGAAGTATGCAATCGACTTAAGTGGCCCGGGTATGATATAAATCTAAGAGCGAAACTAAAGCATTGAGTCATGGTCGAATAAAAGTGAAATTAGCACAGTGGAGCTCCATCAGATGTACATCATTTGTTGGGGCCGGACTGCCGGAAACCAGCTTCGGAGAGAAAACGAAAATGTAATTAGTTTATTGATTAAGAGCACCAGTGTCTATTACCAATCACTGATGCCATGTCAATCACTGATGCCAGTGTAGCATGAGACCCCGGCAGCATAGCTATATCAGCCTAGCTAGAAAGCCTAGAAAGGGAGACTGGAAGAAACACATCCAAGAGGATCACAATGAGACTTGGCCACCCCACGAGCGGTCAGAAGACAGCAACCCAACGTCTCTTGATCACCATAAGAACTCTTTTATGACTATGAAACCCCCAGCTCTGCCCTTAATTCTAAGGAGGTTGCATGATTCAAATCACAGACCCAAGCCTAGTTCAGCAGACCGCCCACCCGACACTCCCTGCAAGCGGACAAGGCAGGCCAGGCATACATGACTTTCGACTCCGGCCTCAAGCAACCAAAACCATGCAACCGGTCTAAATCTAGTCAAAAGCCTGGGTAAATAGTATGTCTTTAAGCCTATACTTAAAACTTTGGAGGGTGGGTCTTATTCTCGAACGAAAGTTGGAAGTTTATTCCATAGTTTTGGGGTCCATGTATGAGAAAAGCTTTCCCCCCTGCGTGACTTTTTTACATTCTGGAACTAAAAGAAGTCCTTCACCCTGCGAACGAAGTAGACGAGTTTGGATTGTAAAACTCTAAAGTTTCACTCAGATAATGTGGGGCCAGGCCATGTAGACTTTATAAGTTATAATAAGTATTTTGTAATCAATTCGAATTTGACTTGGTAACCCCAGTGCTATTGATGATAGAACAGTAGTGATATGATCAAATTTTTCTATTTTCGAGTTAGCACTCGGCAGCTTGCCTTCTGAACTAACTGAAGTTTATTTATAGATTTACAGAGGCATCCAGTAAGTAAGGCGGCCATAATCCACCTTGAGTTTATAAAACGCATGAACAAGTTTTTCTGCATCATTAAAAAGAGAGGATAATTCTAAGTTTGAGCGATATTACTATTGAAAGAAAGCATTCGAGTATGCTGCTAATGTGCGCATCAAAGGAGAGATCTGAATCAAATGTGACACCTACGTTTTTTACAGATGGACTGGGCAATACTGGACAGCCATCTAGATTTAGGATAGATGTAGCCAACCTGTCTCTCACAGCCTTCGGTCCCACTAATAGAACCTCAGTTTTATCTGAGTTAAGTAAGAGAAAAGTAAATAACATCCAATCTTTTATTTCTTTTACACAGTCCTCGATTTTGTTGATTGTAAGGCTGTCATTAGGTTTGGCTGATATGTACAGCTATGTATCATCTGCATAGCTGTGGAAACTAATACCATGTTTATGAATAACTGAGCCTAGTGGCAGCATGTACAGAGAGAATAAAAGAGGGCTAAGCACTGACCCCTGAGGCACGCCATAGTTCAATTTTGAGAGCTTAGACCTTAGATTATTTACATGAACAAACTGGTACTGGTCGGTTAAGTAGGATTTAAACCAAGAAAGTGCTGATCCCTTAACACCTACAGTATTTTCTAGTCTGTTTAGTAAAACATCATGATCTATAGTGTCAAATGCTGCACTTAAATCTAACAGAACAAGAAAAGAAACACATCCCTTATCTGAGGACATTACCAAGTCATTTAGTATCATATTTAATGCTGTTTCAGTACTATGATGGTGCCTGAAGCCAGACTGAAATGTTTCATAAATATCATTCTTTTGGAGGTAACTGCAGAGATGCTAATAGATGGCTTTTTCTAAGACTGGACAGAAATGGTAGATTTGAAATTGGTCTATAATTAGATATCACACAAGGGTCAAGATTGGCTTTTTTAATCAGTGGTTTGATAACGGCAGACTTAAAGGATTTGGGCACATAACCAAAAGTAAGGGATGAATGTAAAATAGCTAACAGTGGCTCTATAATACTAGGTGTTACTTCTTTGAGTAAACGTGAAGGAATTGGATCTAATAAACACGATGATGACTTAGACGAGCTGATCAGTGCGAATAGTTCAGTATTAGTAATTGGGGCAAAAGATTCTAATCTTGATTACAGCTAATTAAACAGATGTCTTCACTAGTGCTGCATCTGGAAGGTTGCTGAACAGTTTGGTGATGTGATGAGCATCGAGTTTTATGCCTAATATTTTCTATCTTATCATTAAAGAAAGTCATGAAATCATACTGTTAAAATTACACAGAATGGGAGAATCACTTTCTGTAGGGTTTTTTGTTAATTTGGAGACTGTATTAAAGAGAAATCTTGGATTATTCTTATTTTTCTCTATGATTGAGGAGAGGTATGCAGCTTTAGCTTTAGTAAGGGCATGCTTATACGCTGCCATGCTGTCCCTCCAAGCAATCTTAAACACCTCCAATGTACTATGTCTCTACTTGCGCTCTAGATGCTGTGTTCTTTGCTTTAAGGTACGGGTGTGGTCATTATACCATGGTGCTAGCCTTTTTTCCCTAATGCGTTTGACCCTAGCAGGGGCAATCGTGTCCAGGGTTGAGTGAAGCACACATTCTAATTGGTCATTTAAACACTCAAGATGATTGATCTCCATAGGTGTACTAAAATTTTAAGTCTGGTAGGTTTTTAATAAACGCAGCAGAAGGATTTTATTTATTAGAGATAGCTCAAATACTAAAAGATAGTGATCTGAAATCAAATCACTTTGCGGGAAAACATCAAGGTTATCTATATTGATCTAAACGTTAATATTAGATCTAAAGTATGATTACAGAAGTGGGTTGGTCCCATCACATTCTGAGTGATACCCATGGATTCTAAGATGGACTCGAAAGCAATTTTAAGTGGATCCTGCTCATTGTCAAAGTGAATATTGAAATCACCTACAATTAAAGCCTTATCTGTTGACAGTACTAAGCAGGAAAAAAAGTTAGCAAATTCCTGAAGAAATTCTGAATAGGAACCAGGAGAACGGTAAATAGTGATAAGCTGGAAAGAGTGTGGTTTTGACTTCCATGTCAATGTATCAGTCACATTAAGAATCAGTATTTCAAAAGAATTAGCCTTGTAATGGGATTTAGTTATAACACCTAGCTCTTTGTCAAAAATTGTGGCTATGCCTCCCCCCCGAACATTAGGACGAGGACGGTGAGCATGACTGTATCCTGGAGCTGAGGCTTCATTTAAGACTAAATATTCATCAGGTCTTATCCAAGTTTCAGTGAGACAGAGAGCGTGTAAGCGTTTATCAGTGATTATTTCATTTACAATCACTGCTTTGTTTGTAAGTGATCTAATGTTAAGTAATCCTAGCTTTAGTCTAAGGTTGTAATTTCTTTGGGAACTATCTGTGTTTATACTAATGAGGTTATTAAAACAAACTTTTTGAGAGCATTTACGTTTAGGGCAGATGCGGATAACAGACACAGTTTCAATAATGTGAGTTGTGGGTGACGGTGCATGGCTACTAGCAGACAGTTGGTTAAGCCGTTCTGTCTGCTGCCTGACCCTTGCTATGGATAGTCAGCCCCTAACCAATCAGGCCATAAGACTATGGGCAATGTTGCAGGAGATGAGAGCAGCACCCTCCCGAGTAGGATGGACACTGTCCCATCCTAAAAGGCCAGGCTTACTCTCAAAGGCTGTAAAACGTTGTTTTCAGAGCACCACTTGGACAGCCAGCAGTTCAGCGACCATAACCTGCTGTAGGCTTGGTCATCCCTCGCCGGCATTGGGATGGGGCCAGAGCACACTACAGCATCGGACATCGCCTTCGCCACGCTAACCACCTCTACAAAATTAGCCTTAGTAACTTCTGACTGACGAAGGCGTATATCATTAGCCCCTACATGAATAACTATCCTAGAGAATCTGCGGCTCTCGAGTTCACTAAGACTCGTTACAATGTCCGGCACTCTGGCTCCGGGGAAACCTTTGACCTCTGTCATTGCCAACAAAGGTCATGTTACAAAGTATTGAGAACTTTTGTTATTGAGCAAATACTTATTTTAAACCATAATTTACAATTAAATTCTTTAAAAATCCTACAGTGTGATTTCCTGGATTTGTTTTCTCATTTTGTCTCTCATAGTTGAAGTGTACCTATGATGAAAATTACAGACCTCTCTCATCTTTCCAAGTAAGAGAACTTGCACAATCAGTGGCTGACTAAATACTTTTTTGCCCCACTGTAGATACTTTTGCACATGTTTTCTCTAGGAAAGGTCATTTGCTGTTGTTCTTGAATTGATTTGTAGTGGCAGTGATGAGCGCTGGGAAATGTAGTGAGGAACAGCCGTGGTCGCGAAATAATGATTTTGTTTTTCACTTTCAATACATTATTCAATAAATTACATGAAATATTAAGTACTTTATTACTAAACATTCTCCTGTGCTTGATTTGGGATGCTGCCGCACATGACATGGGGAGTCACTTCAGTGAGAGGGATTGATGGAAAATGTAGTAAGGACTGTCACGGCCGTGTACAGTATTAAATGTGTTAGGAATGCTTCACTATAATATATACATTATATACATTTTAAACTCTTCAATTTATGATAAATTCAAGTTATGGTGGATTTGTCGGAAGATATCCCCATCAAAAAATTGGTAAAAAAAAATTATTAGTATAATAATGGGGGGAAAATGAAATAAATTAATAAAAGCAATACAAAGCAAAATGTGTACGTAAGAAGACAAGGGTATGCAGGGTATGTCATGCAGGGTATGCTGTCAATCTAAGTTATTTAGAAATGACCCTCAGGTGTTCCAAAAGCTTTTTTTGTGCTTTGAAATTGCTACAGTGTAATAGCAATGGATTCTGGATAAGCTATCTACCCACATTTTCTCAGACAATCTTTCATCCAACTCATTTTTCTCTACAAGGCACAGACCTTTTAAAGGCTAATATGTTATCTATATGAAGATCCTTGATATACCGTATTCCATTCTCTTTCCACGTTAAAAAATATTATCTGGCTGTGATGGGAAAAATGATTAAAAATTGTTGGAGTACTAGTAGAAATCAATGGTAAAGATAAGGAACTTTTGATTTAAGATCTTCATGGAGCGACATATAGCAGAATAATTGCCAGGTATTTTAGTGAGAGGTTTTGTCTTTGAAAACAAAAGAACAGGAAAAGAGGTTTTTGGTACGGACAAAAGTTTCAGTTTTTCTAGTTGACCCTGAATATATTGGCAGTATGTTAGTGCTCTGGGATTGGCAGCGACCACCGCTGCAGTATGTTTTTGTAGGTGGTCCCTTGAGTTTTGTAGGCCCAGACAAATGACAGAATAATTGCAGAAATGACAGAATAAATAGTCGTCAATTATTTTAAGTGGCAAGGAATTCAGGAAGCTAGACCTGAGATTCTTGGTAGTTCTTGGTAAAAGATTCTAAGGCTAAATCAAGGAGTGACAGGATTGTCCTGTTAAACCCTATAATGCCATTCAAATGGAATGAAATGATAAGCATTAGATTAAACAGATGACGTTGCGCATTGATTGAGCATTGTCGTACATGTGATTAAAAAGGTCTCCAAAGTCAAGTTGTTTTTTTAGCACCTCAAACTTGTATTCCCACTCTATCTGGTCAAATGCCTTTTGGGCGAGCAAATAAATAATGGAGATTTCAGAATTTTGGAGAAATGTCTGCCATATTGTTTTTATTTCTTTCTGAGTATAGAACATCAAAGAGCAAACGTACATTAACCAATAGAAAATCGTCATGGAATAAACCCTGTCTGATCTGGGTGAATCTTTGGAAAATGCTTTCCCATCCTGAACACTTGATCAAGTTTGAAAGAGACATGGGCCTTTAAGAAGTAGGGTCAGAGTCCTCATTCCCCTCTTCAAAAATCAAGAAATGTTTGATCTAGGGAGCTTCTTTTATTTTTGACAGATTAATTTATCAATCTCAACATACAGTAATAGGAACAACTGGGACAGGGTCCCGATCAATTCATACACTCATACGCTAAGGGCACTTAAAAAAGAAAAAAAAACAATAAACCTAACATACATGTCTTTTTAATGTGGGAGGAATCTGGAGTATCCAGAGTAAACCCACACGGACAAACAGCTGAAGTTCGAGGTCGGGATTAAACTGACAGTGCTGGAGCTCTGAGACGACTGCGCTAACCGCTGTGTGACGGAGTTGCACGTCACTCATTGTCATATTTGTAATATTGTGATCAGGAATTGTATCAAACACTTTCCAGAGTTTATATGTCCTGGCTCACAGTCTCCACTCTAATTCATCCCACAGGTGTTCTGTCGGTTTGAGGTCAAGACTCTGTGAAGGCCAGTCATGTTCTTCCACCCCAAACTCACTCATCCATGGACCTTGCTTTTTTGCACTGGTGTGCAGTCATGTTGCAACAGGAAGGGGCCATCACCAAACAGTTCTCATAAAGTTGGGAGAATGAAATTGTCCAAAATCTCTTGGTATGCTGAAGCATTAAGCGTTCTTTTCACTGGAACTAAGAGGCCGAGCCCAACTCCTTACAAAACAACCCCACACTATAATCGCCCTTCACCAAACTTTGCACAATGCAGTCAGACAAGTACTGTTCTCCTGGCAACCGCTAAACCCAGACTCCTCAATTAGATTGCCAGATGCAGAAGCGTGATTGGTCACTCCAGAGAGCACATCTCCACTGCTCTAGAGTCCAGTGGTAGCGTGCTTTACACCACTGCATCCGACGCTTTGCATTGCATTTGGTGATGTAAGGCTTGGATGCAGCTGCACGGCCATGGAAACCCATTCCATGAAGCTGTCTACACACTGATGTTGAGCTAATCTGAAGGCCACATGAAGTTTGGAGGTCTCTAGCGGCTGACTCTGCAGAAAGTTGACAACCTCTGCGCACTATGCGTCTCAGCATCCGCTGACCCCGTTCTGTCATTTTATGTGGCCTACTACTTCGTGACTGAGTTACTGTTGTTCCCAATCGCTTCAATTTCGTTATAATACCACTGACAGTTGACTGTGGAATATTTAGTAGCGAGGAAATTTTATAACTGGACTTGTTGAACAGGTGACATCCTATCATGGTATCATGCTGGAATTCACTGAGCTCCTGAGAGCAACCCATTCTTTCTTTCACAAATGTTTGTAGAAGCAGTCTGGATGTATGTGTATGTATGTATGTATGTATGTTCAGTGGGGCAAAAAGTATTTAGTTAGCCACTGATTGTGCAAGTTATCCTACTTAGAAAGATGAGAGAGGTCTGTAATTTTCATCATAGGTACACTTCAAATATGAGAGACAAAATGAGAAAAAAAATCCAGGAAATCACATTGTAGGATTTTTAAAGAATTTAATTCTAAACTAGAAAGTGCAGTTCCTGCAAAAACTGCGAGTGTGTTGCGGCGGTGCGTGCCCCTGCGACGTGCATCGGGGACCGAGTATGTAGGTCAAAAATCGACTATAGCCATTGGCCGTTTGTCAATATGCATACTTCTCTGTGCTTGTGTTGTCGTGTAGTTGTGAAACGACATCAGTCGCAGCCCAAGCACTGTTGCATTTCTAACTTCGCATGTAACCAAGTACGCTTCAAATCCCCGGATGTGTTCTCGATCCGCCCATATTACCGAGGATGCATGAGAGCAGACTTGTGCAGTCTTGAACATCAAAAAATGCCACAATGCATTGCCATCTCGGTAATTGTGGATGAGAGGATTCCCAACTGGATGTCTAATTTCTAAAGTAATACTGTTATTGTGTCACGAAATGAAGTTAGAACAGAATGAGAATGTAGTTGTTTAAAATTCAACTATGCGGTCAGTTGATCAGTCAAGATAAAGGTTACATTAAAAAAAAAGATCAGACGATTTCGGAGATGTGACGTAAAGTTATGAAAATCTTTATTATGCATTATATTTATTATTTGTTCCACCTGTATTGCAAATATGAATTGTGTGATATGAATTGAACTTCAGAATTAAATTCCCTTGTAACATCAGACTTGTTTGGTGCTTGCTTATGTTTGGGAAAGTTTTTATTGATGCTTAAATGCGATCGGTCCGTTGTTACACGTAGATTAAACTATTCAAAGGACAGTAAAAGATTGGAGCACGTGTTCCACTACTGACAGGCTTTATACAAGATGTTTTAGGATTTTATGTAGGTGTAAAAAGCAAACAGTGCTGTGTCCATACCCAAATATGCTGCTGTTCCAATTGCAGAATAGCCGAACTGCGTTCTCCATTCATCTGGAGAATGTACTCGCAATTATAACTTCCTACTCCAGACTTACGAAGTATGCAAGTCCGAACTTGGCGTACTTGGTAGTCAGAAACAGCCCTAGTGTCATCTTTACTGCATTTTATATTAATCTCTATATAATTCTGTCCTGTCGATGTCCTGTAGCGAGGCAGTAATGATCAAGCCTTCACGTCTCACGGACTTCCGGGTTTTAAACGCGCACAGAACTGAACTGCAGCTGTGAAAGATTTAAAGTGATTTTGCATTTTCGTTTTTAGATGTTCCGCTGTCGTTTCTGATTTTGCGCTGTCGTAGTAAAGATAGTGCTGTCAGTTCATACTAAGGGCTGTACTTTTAGCTCCGAAGTGGCAGGCTGTTTTGTTGCGAGCTCTGTGTCTGTGGGCATGGCCTGCGTGTGTGTGTGGGAGCGGAGAAACGTCTGTCTCAGAAATCTTTCATGTGAACTCTGTGTCAGAGCTGTCAAACAAATGGTCATAACTCGAAAAATAATTTGTTGAACAACGAGATGTTTGGATGTGTCATGAAGGGGAAGTATCTCTACCATTTGAAGTTTAAATGGAATTTCTAGGTGAAAGTGTAATGATTTTACACACGTTTGTTCCGCGACAAAGTGACTGAATGTACATGTGTACAATGTCAGTTTCAAGCGATTTTGAAGCTCTCAAACAAGTGGTCATAACTCGAAAAATATGTAACCAATCAATTATCTGAAGTTTGTGTGAGAGAGGACCCCTTGCTGATCGCTACTATATAAGATGATGTGGATTGACGGAAAAGGCTCAAAGTTATGACAGGTTAAACACAAATGAAACTTTGAAAAAAGGCGCCTCGCTGTTCCCAAATTTAACATGGGTGTGAATAAGGGAAGTTTCAGTCCCTAGTCTGGAACAAATCGTCATAACTCGAAAAGTAGTTTGTTTAGCGATGCCATCTTTTGATGAGTTATGAAGGGGAAGTATCTCTACCATTTGCAGTTTAAATGGAGTTTCCAGATGAAAGTATAATGATTTTAGACACATTTGTTCAGTGAAAAAGTGAATTAATAAAAATCCCTAAAATCTCAGTTTCAAGCGATTTTGGACCTGTCAAAGAAATGATCATAACTCAAAAAATATTTAAACAATCAATTATCTGAAAAGTTTATGTGAGAGAGGACTCTTTGCTGGCCGCTACGATATAAAATGGTGTGGATTGACAAAAAAGCCTAAAAGTTATGACAGGTTGAACACAAATGAAACTTTGGAAAAAGCTTCCTCGGAGTTTCAAAAATTAACATGGCTGTCAATGAGGGAAGCTTTAGTCCCCTAGTCTCGAACAAATCATCATAACTCGTAACATAACATACATAACAGTTTAAATGGAGTTTCTAGGTGAAAGTATCAGGATTTTAGAGAAGTTTGTTCAGTGAAAAAGTGAATTAATCGATTTTCCCAGAAATCTAGAGTGCACACTCTAGCTTCTGCCCTATTCAATGAATGGAGTGATTTTTAAAGAGTGATAGAAAGTGATCAAAGAGTGATATCTGTCCGAAACTGTCCGAGAACCCAGGTCCAATCATGCCGAGTTTCGTGTTTGTAGCTCAAAAATTGACCGAGTTACGGCAGTTTAAAAAAAATCCCATTCAAGTAAATGGGATGTTTTTTTGCACAAATGCGAGTGTAGCATGCGAATGCAACAACATTTCTCTTTGCTATCGACAAGCACACTTCTTTGGAACGTTTTGGTGTTTGTCCCGTGTCAATATCTCGAAAACTGTAGGAGGAGATACGAACCGAAAATCAGGTGAAATAATAAAAATAACTAGAAAGTGCAGTTCCTGCAGAAACTGCGAGTGTGTTGCGACGGTGCGTTACCCTGTGACGTGCATCAGGGACCGAGTATGTAGGTCGAAAGCTGACTGTAGTCATTGTAGTCACCTCAGAGTATGACATGTTACCTGAGATTGCACCCGAGACCAAGCCTGCCAAATTTCGTGGCCATAGGTCTAAAACTGACTGGATTATGGTCATTGGCCCGCTCGGGGCCCCAGTGCCCAGCTGGGGTCCACCGGGGCCCTATGGGCATCACATGTCACGTCAGATTTCACCCGGTACCAAGCCTGCCAAATTTTGTGGCCGTAGGTTGAAAACCGACTGAGTTACATTCATTGGCCCACCAGGGGCCCCAGTGTCCAGCCAGGGTCCACAGGGGCCCCATGGGCATCACATGTCACCTCAGATAGCACCCAGGACCAAGTCTGCTGAATGTTGTGGCCGTAGATCGAAAACTGACCGAGTTACGGTCATTGGCCCGCCAGGGGCCCCACTGCCCATTCGGGGTTCTCTAGGGCCTTATGGGCGCCACACGTCACCTCAGATTGCACCCAGGACTAAGCCTGCTGAATGTTGTGGCCATAAGTCAATAATTGACTGAGTTACGGTCATTGTCTCGCATTGGCCACAGTGCCCAGCCGGGGTCCTCATGGGCATCACATGTTACCTCAGATTGCACCTGGGACCAAGCCTGCTGAATTTTGTGGTTGTAGGTCGAAAACTGACTGAGTTACGGTCATTGGCCCGCGAGGGGCCCCAATGCCCAGCCGAGGTTATCTGGGGCCTTTTGGGTATAAAATGTCATCTCAGATTGCACCTGGAACAAAGCCTGCTGAATTTTGTGGCAATAGGTCTAAAACTGACTGAGTTGCGGTCATTGGCCCGCAAAAGGCCCCAGTACCCAGTCTGGGTCCACAGGGGTCCCATGGGCATCACATGTCACCTCAGATTGAACCAGGGACCAAGCCTGACGAATTTAATGGTCATAAATCAATAACTGACTGAGTTACAGTCATTTTCCCACCTGGGGCCCCAGTGCCCTGCCGGAGTCCACAGGGGCCCCATGGGCATCACATGTCACCTCAGATTTCACACTGGACCAAGCCTGCCAAATTTTGTGGCCGTAGGTTGAAAACCGACTGAGTTATGTTCATTGGCTCGCCAGCGGCCCCAGTGCCCAGCCGGGGTCCACATGGGCCTTATGGGCATCACATGTCACCTCAGATTGCACCTGGGACCAAGCCTGCTGAATTTTGTGGCAATAGGAAAAAGAAAAAGGACAGAAAAGAAAAAAAAGAAGAAAAGAGGATTCTAAATAAGCAAGGGCACATGTCACCTCAGATTGCACCTGGGACCAAGCCTGCTGAATTTTGTGGCAATAGGTCTAAAACTGACTGAGTTGCGGTCATTGGCCCGCAAAAGGCCCCTGTACCCAGTCGGGGTCCACAGGGGTCCCATGGGCATCACATGTCACCTCAGATTGCACATGGGACCAAGCCTGACGAATTTCGTGGTCATGAATCAATAACTGACTGAGTTACAGTCATTTTCCCACCAGGGGCCCCAGTGCCTTGCCGGGGTTCTCTGGGGCCTTTTGGGCATCACATGTCATCTTAGATTGCACCCGGGATGAAGCCTGCCAAATTTTGTGGCCATAGGTCGAAAACTGACTGAGTTACGGTTATTGGCCCACTAGGGGCCCCAGTGCCCAGCAGGGGTCCACAGGGGCCCCATGGGCATCACATGTGACCTCAGATTTCTGACTGGACCAAGCCTGCCAAATTTTGTGGCCGTAGGTTGAAAACCGACTGAGTTATGTTTATTGGCTCGCCAGCGGCCCCAGTGCCCAGCCGGGGTCCACAGGGGCCTTATGGGCATCACACATCACCTCAGATTACACCCAGGACCAAGCCTGCTGAATGATGTGGCCATAGATCAATAACTGACTGAGTTACAGTCATTGGCCCGCCAGGGGTCCCAGTGCCCAGTCGGGGTCCTTATGGACACCATGGGCATCATATGTTACCTCAGTTTGCAGCTGGGACCAAGCCTGCTGAATTTTGTGGCCGTAGGTCGAAAACTGTCAGAGGTACAGTCATTGGCCCGCCAGGGGCCCCAGTGCCCAGCCGGGGTTCTCTGGGGCTTTTTGGGCATCACATGTCATCTCAGATTGCACCCGGGACGACGCCTGACGAATTTCGTGGTCATAAATCAATAACTGACTGAGTTACAGTCATTTTCCCACCAGCGGCCCCAGTGCCCAGCCGGGGTCCACAGGGGCCTCATAGGCATCACATTTCACCTCAGATTTCACCTGGGACCAAGCCTGCCAAAATTTTGTGGCCGTAGGTCGAAAACTGACTGAGGTACGGTCATTGGCTCGCCAGCGGACCCATTGCCCAGCCGGGGTTCTCTGGGGCCTTTTGGGCATCACATGTCACCTCAGATTGCAGCCGTGATTAAACCTGCCAAATTTCGTGGCCGTAGGTCAAAAACTGACTGAGTTGCGGTCATTGGCCCGCTAGGGGCCCCAGTACCCAGTCGGGGTCCACAGGGGCATCACATGTCACCTCAGATTGCACCCGGGACCAAGCCTGCCAAATTTCATGGCTGTAGGGCGAAAACTTTCCTGCCAGGTACCTCTGTGCCCTCTGTGTTACTATGCAAACAATGGCTCTCATACCTGTCAGAAGAGCTGATCCAAGCCATTCTGTGTGAATGACAGCTGCTCTATGTGTGGGCGTGGCCTGTGTGTGTGTGTGTGTGTGTGTGTGTGTGTGTGTGTGAGAGAGAGAGATAATGACAGTTACATTTCAAATCTACACAGCCATTTGTTTCATGTAAAATCTCAGTTTCAGACCTCTCAAACAAACGGTCATAACTCCAAAAATAATTAACCGATCGCTTTTCTGTAAAGCTTGTGTGGGAGAGGACCCCTTGCTGATCGCTACGACAAAAAACTGTGTGGATTGATGAGAAATTGTCAGAGTTATGACAAGTTAAAAACACATGAAAATTTAGAAAACGACAAATTAGAGTTGAAGCAATTATAATGGGGGTCAATGGGAGGAAAATCAATAGCTAGTCCCGACCAAACCGTCATAACTCGAAAAATAATTTGTTGAACGAAGAGATACTTTAATGTGTCATTAAGGGGAAGTATCTCTACCATTTGAAGTTTAAATGGAGTTTCTAGATGAAAGTAATTGTCTTGTAATGCGATTTACATAAGAGCTGTCTGGCCCTTTAAGAGTGTAGAAGGGAGCTAGTGTGTAGTGAACAATAGTGAATTGAGCTTTTCCAGCTGTGACTGCCATGTTTTACTCTGTGCTCGTGTGGATTACAAGTGATGTTTATCCCGACTTAAAGGTTTGAACTGTTTAATTAATTACAATATTTTACAGTATTGATGAAGCCTTCGTATTAAACATATTCATGCAAATCTAAGTTCAACGAATCCGTTTTTCATCGCGATGTGCTCTCCGTGTGTGGGCGTGGCGTGCGTGTGTGTTTGAATCGAATGGAACAGAGCCTCCTCTCTGGTCTGCCTCTCATTTCAGAGGTGTCAAACAAACGCTCATAACTGGAGAAGTAATTTGTTGATCGACGAAATATGTGTCATGAAGGGGAAGTATGTCTACCATTTGTAATTTAAATGGAGGTTCTAGGTGAAAGTATAATGATTTTACACACGTTTGTTTCCTGAAAACAGTGACAGAAAGAACGTTGAGTGACTTTCAAGCGATTTTGCACCTCTCAAACAAATGGTCATAACTCAAAAATTATGTAACCAATCAATTATCTGAAAAGTTTGTGTGAGAGAGGACCCCTTGCAGATCGGTACTATATAAGATGATGTGGATTGACGAAAAAGGCTCAAAGTTATGACAGGTTAAACACAAATGAAACTTTGAAAAAAGGCGCCTCGCCGTTCCCAAATTTAACATGGCTGTGAATGAGGGAAGTTTCAGTCCCTAGTCTCGAACAAATCGTCATAACTCGAAAAGTAGTTTGTTTAGCGATGCCATCTTTTGATGAATTATGGAGGGGAAGTATCTCTACCATTTGCAGTTTAAATGGAGTTTCTAGATGAAAGTATAATGATTTTAGACACGTTTGTTCAGTGAAAAAGTGAATTAATAAAAATCCCTAAAATCTCAGTTTCAAGCGATTTTGGACCTGTCAAAGAAATTATCATAACTCGAAAAATATTTAGGAAGAAATTATCTGAAAAGTTTGTGTGATGAGAGGACCCTTGCTGATCGCTATGATATAAGATGCTGTGGAGTGACGAAAAAGCCTAAAATTTATGACAGGTTGAACACAATGAAACTTTGGACAAAGCGTCCTCGGAGTTTCAAAAATTAACATGGCTGTCAATGAGGCAAGTTTCAGTCCCTAGTCCAGAACAAATCATCATAACTCGAAAAATAATTCGTTTAGCGATGCAATCTTTTGATGAATTATGAAGGGGAAGTATCTCTACCATTTTCAGTTTAAATGGAGTTTCTAGGTGAAAGTATCAGGATTTTAGAGAAGTTTGTTCAGTGAAAAAGTGAATTAATCGATTTTCCCTGAAATCTAGAGTGCGCACACTAGCTTCTGCCCTATTCAATGAATGGAGTGATTTTTAAAGAGTGATAGAAAGTGATCAAAGAGTGACATCTGTCCGAAAGGTGAGATGATGGGTCTCGGAGAGCCCAGGTCCGATCATGCCGAGTTTCGTGTTTGTAGCTCAAAAATTGACCGAGTTACAGCAGTTTTTTTTTAAATCCCATTCAAGTGAATTGGACGTTTTTTCGCACAAATGCCAGTGTAGCACGTTTTGGTGTTTGTCCCGTGTCGATATCTCGAAAAGTGTAGGAGGAGATACGAACCGAAAATCAGGTGAAATAATGAAAATAATAATAATAATAATAATAATAATAGGAAGAACAATTAGTGTGTCGCTTGCGCGACACACTAAATAACTAGAAAGTGCAGTTCCTGCAGAAACTGCGAGTGTGTTGCAGCGGTGCATGCCCCCGGCCTTGTGCATCAGGGACCGAGTATGTAGGTCGAAAGCTGACTGTAGTCATTGTAGTCACCTCAGGGTATGGCATGTTACCTGAGATTGCACATGAGACCAAGCCTGCCAAATTTCGTGGCCATAGGTCGAAAACTGGCTGGGTTACGGTCATTGGCCCGCTAGGGGCCCCAGTGCCCAGCCGGGGTCCACCGGGGCCCCATGGGCATCACATGTCACCTCAGATTTCACCTAGTACCAAGCCTGCCAAATTTTGTGGCCGTAGGTTGAAAACCGACTGAGTAACATTCATTTGCCCGCCAAGGGCCCCAGTGTCCAGCCGGGGACCACAGGGCCCCATGGGCATCACATGTCACCTCAGATAGCACCCGGGACCAAGTCTGCTGAATTTTGTTGTCGTAGATCGAAAACTGACTGAGTTACAGTCATTGGCTTGCCAAGGGCCCCACTGCCCATTCGGGGTTCTCTGGGGCCTTATGGGCGTCACACGTCACCTCAGATTGCACCCAGGACTAAGCCTGCTGAATTTTGTGGCCATAAGTCAATAATTGACTGAGTTACGGTCGTTGGCCCGATAGGGGCCCCACTGCCCATCCGGGGTTCTCTGGGGCCTTATGGGCGTCACATGTCACCTCAGATTGCACCTGGGACCAAGCCTGCTGAATTTTGTGGCAATAGGTTTAAAACTGACTGAGTTGCGGTCATTGGCCCGCAAAAGGGCCCAGTACCCAGTCGGGGTCCACAGGGGTCCCTTGGGCATCACATGTCACCTCAGATTGCACCCGGGATCAAGCCTGACGAATTTCATGGTCATAAATCAATAACTGACTGAGTTACAGTCATTTTCCCACCAGGGGCCCCAGTGCCCTGCCGGGGTCCACAGGGGTCCCATTGGCATCACATGTCACCTCAGATTGCACCCTGGACCAAGCCTGCCAAATGGCTGTAGGGAGAAAACTGTCTTTCTAGGTACCTCTGTGCCTTCTGTCTTACTATTAGGGCTGCAACTAACGATAATTTTAATAATCGATTAATCGGTCGATTATTTTTTCGATTAATCGATGAATCGGATTTTTAAAAAACATTTTCCATGTCTTTATTCAGAAATATAACATTGAATAACAGAGCAAATAAGTGATAATTGAATAATAATAAATTAAATGTATTAATAAGTTAAAATAACAAATTAAATAATAGTGTGTATTTAGTGTGTGTTTTTTCTGTTTCTTCCTTCTTGGTGCCGTAACAAGATAATTTCCCTCTGTCGGATAATAAAAGGCTATCTTATCTTGTCTTTATAAAGAAGAATAAATGCATCTCTGATGCAAACACTACATACAAACTCATTCATGCTCTTTCTTTTTAGGAACTTTGCGTTGCAATGCAAAAATGTTAGCATGTCAACATGCTCCTGGCTAAAGCTGGCTCTTTTTTTAGAGACTATATTTCCTGCCGCAGAGAACAGACGCTCAGACAGTGTTGCATGTTACACATTGTTTAGTTGTGTGAAGGACTTAAGCCGAACCTTCTTCTCTACGTTGGTCATGTTTCATTTGTAGAATTTATTTCATTCTTAATTAGGGTTGCCAACTTCTTCAACCCCCAATCAGGGACACTTTCCTCCAGGTGTGTTCGCAAGTGCGTGCTTACCCTCAGCAAAATATATTATATATATATATAATATATATATATATATATATATATATATATATATATACTGGTTCTTCTCAAAAAATTTGCATATTGTGATAAAGTTAATTCTTTTCCGTAATGTAATGATAAAATTAAACTTTCATATATTTTTAAAGATTCTTTGCACACCAACTGAAAATATTTCAAGTCTTTATTTGTTTTAATACTGATGATTTTGCCATACAGCTCATGAAAAAATCTCACAAAATTAGCATATCATGAAAAGGTTCTCTAAACGAGCTATTAACCTAATTATCTGAATCAACGAATTAACTCTAAACACCTGCAAAAGATTCCTGAGGCTTTTGAAAACTCCCAGCCTGATTCATTACTCAAAACCGCAATCATGGGTAAGACTGCCGACCTGACTGCTGTCCAGAAGGCCATCATTGACACCCTCAAGCAAGAGGGTAAGACACAGAAAGAAATGTCTGAACGAATAGGCTGTTCCCAGAGTGCTGTGTCAAGGCACCTCAGTGGGAAGTCTGTGGGAAGGAAAAAGTGTGGCAGAAAACGCTGCACAAACGAGAAGAGGTGACCGGACCCTGAGAAGGATTGTGGAGAAGAGCCGATTCCAGACCTTGGGGGACCTGCGGAAGCAGTGGACTGAGTCTGGAGTAGAAACATCCAGTGCCACCATGCACAGGCGTGTGCAGGAAATGGGCTACAGGTGCTGCATTCCCCAGGTCAAGCCACTTTTGAACCAGAAACAGTGGCAGAAGCGCCTGACCTGGGCTACAGAGAAGCAGCACTGGACTGTTGCTCAGTGGTCCAAAGTACTTTTTTCGGATGAAAGCAAATTTTGCATGTCATTCGAAAATCAAGGTGCCAGAGTCTGGAGGAAGACTGGGGAGAAGGAAATGCCAAAATGTCTGAAGTCCAGTGTCAAGTACCCACAGTCAGTGATGTTCTGGGGTGCCATGTCAGCTGCTGTGTTGGTCCACTATGTTTTATCAAAGGCAGGGTCAATGCATCTAGCTATCAGGAGATTTTGGAGCACTTCTGCTGAAGAGCTTTATGGAGATGAAGAGTTCATTTTTCAGCACGACCTGGCACCTGCTCACAGTGCCAAAACCACTGGTAAATTGGTTTACTGACCATGTATTACTGTGCTCAATTGGCCGGCCAACTCTCCTGACCTGAACCCGATAGAGAATCTGTGGGATATTGTGAAGAGAAAGTTGAGAGACGCAAGACCCAACACTCTGGATGAGCTTAAGGCCGCTATCGAAGCATCCTGGGCCTCCATAACACCTCAGCAGTGCCACAGGCTGATTGCCTCCATGCCACGCCGCATTGAAGCAGTAATTTCTGCAAAAGGATTCCCGACCAAGTATTGAGTGCATAACTGAACATAATAATCTGAAGGTTGACTTTTTTTGTATTGAAAACACTTTTCTTTTATTGGTCAGATGAAATATGCTAATTTTGGGTTTTCATGAGCTGTATGCCAAAATCATCAGTATTAAAACAAAAAAAGACTTGAAATATTTCAGTTGGTGTGCAATGAATCTAAAATATATGAAAGTTAAATTTTTATCATTACATTAACTTTATCACGATATGTTAATTTTTTGAGAAAGACCAGTGTGTGTATATGTGTGTGTGTATATATATAATATAATATGTTATATAATATTCATTGATTTTACGCATTTTCAGAAAATGAATTGTGAAAGCTTTCACAAGTCTGAAAATGCCTAAAAGTCATAAATATTATAAAAACAAATGCTTTTTATACTAAATTTTATCTGTAAACGCTTTCATAAATCAGATTATGCCTAAAAATAATAAATAACATCATAATAAATATTTATTAGACAAATTTATATATGTGAAAGTTTTAACATCACATTATGCCTAAAAGTAATAAATAATATCATTACAACAATTTATAAGACGGTTATATCTGAGAAAGCTTTCACAAATCAGAAAATGCCTACACATAATACACAGTATGTAAATAACTGCCTATTAGACAAAATTATATCTGTGATAGCTTTTAGAACTGATGGAGGGTAGCTTTAACCTGTGTTGATTCTCTATATGGTCAGTTTTTGAAGTTCTTTGGCCTGCTTGGATGGTTTTATGGCGAGTTAAATTAAAGGCTTAATTATTTCGCGTGATATCATTTTCCGTCCTCACGGTTTATACGAGCCACGTACAGACAGAATTAAGACTGTGAAAAGTTTCACAAATCACCCTGGTGACTTTACTGCAGGTGTCAGTAATCTAATGGTTACCTTTAGAAGTTATAAGCATTTGAAAAAAAAGCCCTAAAATGTAATGCCGAATGATTTCGACTTAGATGATTACGTCACCTGAATTCGCAAATCAAGACGAGCCAAATGTAGAATTAATCACAGTTCAAGGTGACCTCATCACGGAATGCAAGATGAAAAAAGCTCCGAATCGCAACCGCAAGCCAACTTGACTGCCGTACCCGCTCTTTTTTATAGTTGCAAAGTCTTTTTTTCTTTACAGGTTCACTGCTCATTTAGACAGCATAAGGCTCCGCTCACAGCACACACACAGGTCTGTCACTAACGTAGCTACTACACCCAGGAGTTTGTATCAGTTTGGCGCGTTATTGGCCAATGAGGCTGTGGGGACAAGTCAAAATTGCCCATAAATCGTGATGTCCCGGACAATACGGGATGGTTGGCAACCCTATTCTTAATGCTAACTTACTTTGAATGTTCCGCCTCCGCGCGTGCTCTGCCTCGCTCCCGAAGTGCCGCAAGTACCGTAAGCGGATATGACAAGGGGAGGGACATTATGCGACCCAACGAATCGATAATGAAATTCGTTGTCAACGCTTTTAGTAATCGATTATTAGCGATTTTATCGATTCGTTGGTGCAGCCCTACTTACTATGCAAACAATGGCCCTAATAGGTGTCAGAAGAGCTGATCCAAGCCATTCTGTGTGAATGACAGCTGCTCTGTGTGTGGGCGTGGCCTGCATGTGCGTGTGTGTGAGAGAGAGACAGGGACAATGACAGTTACATTTCAAATCCACTCAGCCATATGTTTCATGTAAAATCTCTGTGTCAGACCTCTCAAACAAACGGTCATAACTCCAAAAATAATTAACCGATCGCTTAGCTGAAAAGCTTGTGTGGGAGAGGACCCCTTGCTGATCGCTATGACATAAAATAGTGTGAATTGATGAGAAACTGTCAGAGTTATGACAAGTTAAAAACACAGGAAAATTTAGAAAATACCAAATCAGAGTTGAGGCAATGGGAGGAAAATCAATACCTAATTCCGAACAAATCGCCATAACTCGAAAAATAATTTGTTGAACGATGAGATACTTTGTGTCATTAAGGGGAAGTATCTCTACCATTTGAAGTTTAAATGGAGTTTCTAGATGAAAGTATAATGATTTTAGACACGTTTGTTCAGTGAAAAAGTGAATTAATAAAAATCCCTAAAATCTCAGTTTCAAGCGATTTTGGACTTCTCAATCAAATGATCATAACTCCAAAAATATTTAACCAATCAATTATCTGAAGTTTGTGTGAAGTTTTAAAAAAAATCCCATTCAAGTGAATGGGACGTTTTTTCGCACAAATGCGAGTGTAGCGTGCGAATGCAACAACATTTCTCTTCGCTATCGACAAGCACACTTCTCCTGAACATGCTGGACGTTTTGGTGTTTGTCCCGGGTCGGTATCTCGAAAACTGTAGGAGGAGATGCGCGCAGAAAAGTTGGTGGAATAATAATAATCATAAAAATAATAATAATAATAATACGAAGAACAATTAGTGTGTCGCGCTAACTAGAGAGGTGCATTTCCTGAAGAAAATGCGAGTGTGATTGCCACTCTGCAATGGTCGACCCTTAGTGTACCTCATGGGCCCAAAGGTCATCACTTCACCTCAGATTTCACCCGGGAACAAGCCTGCCGAATATCGTGGCCGTAGGTCGAAAACTGACTGAGTTACAGTCATTGGCCCACCCAGGGGCCCCAGTGCCCAGCCGGGGTCGATAGGGGTCCCATGGGCATCACATATCACCTCAGATTGCACCCGGGACCAAACTTGCCAAATTACGTGGCCGTAGGTCGAAAACTGACTGAGTTACGGTCATTGGCCCACCTATGGGAAAATTTGGGACTTTACAAGTACGACCGGAAAGCCCTATACAAGCACACCATTCCCAACCAGACTGGACGCAATGGCACTGGAACGGGGTCGATATCTCGAAAATTGCGGCCGCTGATACGCCATGAAAATTTCGGAATGTTCAGAATCGGATTTCAATAGTGTGATTGCCTATATAGGCAACCACACTAATAATACGAAGAACAATAGTGTGTTGCTTGCACAACACACTAATAAAAATAATATTTGGAAGAACAATAGTGTGTTGCTTGCTCAACACACTAATTATGGTGGAAAAAAATCATTTGGTCAATAAATTTGGTTGAACTCAATACTTTGTAATATAACATTTGTTGGCAATGACACAGGTCAAACATTTCCTGTAAGTCTACACTAGGTTTGCACAAACTGTAGCTGGTGTTTTGGCCCATTCCGCCATGCAGATCTCCTCTAGAGCAGTGATGTTTTGGGGCAACAGGGACTTTCAACGCTCTCCACGTATTTTCTATGGGGTTGAGGTCTGGAGACTGGGTAGGCCACTCCAGGACCTTGAAATACTTTTTACGGAGCCACTCCTTTGTTGCCTGAACCTTGTCTTCTGCAGAAAAAGAACCCCTTAGCATGATTTTTCCACTCCCATGCTTCATAGTAGGTATGGTGTCCTTGGGATACGACTCAGCATCCTTTTTCCTCCAGTTGAGTTTTTACCAAAAAGTTCTATTTTGGTTTCATCTGACCACATGATATTCTCCCAATCCTCTTCTGGATCATCCATATGCTCTCTGGCAAACTTCAGACAGGCATGGACATGTATTGGCCTAAGCAGGGGGACATGCCTGGCACTGCAGGATCTGAGTTTCTCTTGGCGTAGTGTAACATAATACATAATACTTGACATAATACAGGTAATGAGTGGAGGACAGAAGAGCTTCTTAAAGAAGAAGTTACAGGTCTGTGAGATCCAGAAATCGTGTCTGTTTGTGGGTGACCAAATACTTATTTTCCACCTCGATTTACGATTAAATTTTTTAAAAATCCTGCAATGTGATTTCCTGAATTTCCTGAATCATTATGTCTATCATAGTTGAAGTGGATCTATGATGAAAATTACAGATCTCTCTCATCTTTCTAAGTAGGATAACTTGCACAATCACTGGCTGACTAAATACTTTTTTGCCCCACTGTATGTATGTATGTATGTATGTATACATATATACAGTCGTATGAAAAAGTTTGGGCACCCCTGATAATTTTCATGATTTTAGTTTATAAATCATTGGTTGTTCAGATCAGCAATTTGAGTTACATATATCATATAGCAGATGAACATAGTGAAATTTTCGAGAAGTGAAATGAAGTTTATAGGATTTACAGAAAGTGTGCAGTAATTATTCAAACAAAATTAGGCAGGTGCATAAATTTGGGCACCCCAACAGAAAAATGACATCAATATTTAGTAGATCCTCCTTTTGTAGAAATAACAGCCGCTAAACGCTTCCTACAGCTTCCAGTCTGGATTCTGGTTGAAGGTGCTTTGGACCATTCTTCTTTAGAAACCATCCCAGTTCAGTCAGGTTTGATGGTTTCCGAGCATGGACAGCCCACTTTAAATCACAACACAGATTTTCAGTAATATTCATGTCTGGGGACTGAGATGGCCATTCCAGAACGTTGTACTGGTTCCTCTGCATGAATGCCTTGGTAGATTTTGAGCAGGGTTTGGGGTCGTTGGCCTCGGTGCAAGTTCAACTTTGTCACTGATTCTTGAACATTGTTCTCAAGAGTCTGCTGATATTAACTGGAATCCATGCGACCCTCAAGATTGCCTGTACCTGCACTGGCCACACAGCCCCACAGCATGATGGAACCACCACCAAATTTTACTGTGGGTAGCAAGTGTTTGTCTTGGGAATGCTGTGTTCTTTTTCCACCATGCATATCGCTTATTGTTATGTCCAAATAACTCCATTTTAGTTTCATCAGTACACTGCACTTTATTCCAAAATGAAGCTGGATTGTCCAAATGTGCTGTAGCACACCTCAAGTGACTCTGTTTGTGGCGTGTCTGCAGAAAAGGCTTCTTCTGCATTACTCTCCCATACAGCCTCTCCTTGTGCAAACTGCTCTGAATAGTTGAACGATGCACAGTGACACCATCTGCAGCAAGATGAGGTTGTAGGTGTTTGGACCTGGTCTGTGGCTTGACTATGACTGTTCTCACCATCCTTTGCATCTGCCTATCTGAGATTTTTCTTGGTCTGCCACTTCGGGAGTTCCTTAACTAGAACTGTGCCTGTGGTCTTCCATTGCCTCACTGTTCCTCACAGTGGAAACTGACAGCTGAAATCTCTGAGATAGCTTTTTGTATCCTTCCCCTGAACCATGATGTTGAATAACCTTTGTTTTCAGGCCATTTGAGAGTTGTTTTGAGGCTCCAATTTTGCCACTTTTCAGAGAAGATAAAAAGAGGAGAAAAACTTCCAATTGGCCACCTTAACACTTTCTCATAGTTGGATTCACTTGTGTATGTAGATCAAGGGTCAATGAGCTTACAAAACAAATTTTGTGTTCCAATAATTAGTGCTAAAGGTATTCAAATGACAAAGGTGCCCAAATTTATGCACATGCCTAATTTTGTTTGAATAATTACTGCACACTTTCTGTAAAACCTATAAACTTAATTTCACAGAAACGCTGAGAGAAACGCTGAGAGAATGCTGAGAGAACTGACGCGAGGATTGCGAGGATTTGGCAACCCAGACTGATCCGCGGTTGCACGGAGGACGGACGCCGTTTCGTAGCTGCTAGCAGCTTATTACCTTTGATATATTTTATTTCCCGATCGCATCTGTATCATATATAATCGTATATATAGTAGGTTTTTACAACATCTTAATCATTTTATTCTCGTACCGGCGGATTATATTTTTTGCCGCTAATCGTTATTTAGTAACTTTACAGGTGTACCGGCTTGTGTTCGCAGTAGTTAGCCATTAGCTAATAACCAGAGTTGCGTCCTCTTTTGCAGTAGTGTGTGTTTTTATAACTTTTTACAGTCTTTTCCCACTTTCTTTTTGAGACTTAGCTTTTTGTGACGTTTTGTGTTGACTTAACTTGTATTAACGCTTTAATCGAGCATTGCATTGGACCATCGGCTGCAGCTGAACCATATCTTCACTCGGCACCCCACAACACCACCCGAAGCTAAGTACCTTTAATTAATTAATTGTACAACATGGCTTCTGCTGTGCTTGTTCCCTGTGCCGAGTGTGGCATGTTTAGCTATTCTTCCTCCGTCATTAGTGTAAATTTTACTTGTGATAGGTGTAGGCTTGTAGCCAGTCTGACGGAGAAGATTGTAGTTTTAGAAGCGCGCATCCAGACATTAGAGAAGGCTAGCTCAGGTCCTAGCTTAGCAGATCTGGATGCCACAGGTGAAGTTAGAGCCCTGGCAGAGTCCTCGCAGCAGGGCAAGTGGGTGACGGTTCGGCGACGTAGTCGTAAGGCTAGTCCACGAGAGCACCACTCTTTACCTGTTCACGTGTCCAACAGGTTTGCCCTCCTCAGTGATGCACCCACTGAGCAGCCTGTTGAAAGAGCTCTGGTCAAAGTTGACTCTATGTTATGTCACGTGAAACTTGCTACCCCTTTACTGACACCAGCAGCTAGAGTTCTCTGTATCCCCGGAGTCAGAATGCCGGACATTGTAACGAGTCTTAGTGAACTCGAGAGCCGCAGATTCTCTAGGATAGTTATTCATGTAGGGGCTAATGATATACGCCTTCGTCAGTCAGAAGTTACTAAGGCTAATTTTGTAGAGGTGGTTAGCGTGACGAAGGCGATGTCCAATGCCGTAGTGTGCTCTGGCCCCATCCCAATGCAGCAGGTTATGGTCGCTGAACTGCTGGCTGTCCAAGTGGTGCTCTGAAAACAATGTGGGCTATATAGACAACTGGACACCTTTGAGGGTAAACCTGGTCTTTTAGGATGGGTGCTGCTCTCATCTCCTGCAACATTGCCCATAGTCTTATGGCCCGATTGGTTAGGGGCTGACTATCCAGAGCAGGGGTCAGGCAGCAGACAGACCGGCTTAACCAACTGTCTGCTGGTAGCCATGCACCGTCACCCAGAACCCACATTATTGAAACTGTGTCTGTTACCCGCATCTGCCCTAAACGTAAATGCTCTCAGAAAGGAAAAAGTCGTGGAGTAGGTCATGGTGCTCTAAGCCTTGCAGTTTTCAGAGCAGGGACAGAACATTCTGTACAAAATAACGTCGCTTGCAACAGAGTCATGTAATTATCGTGAACTGTTAATACTGATTATATCCTTCATTTGTTTTAATAACCTCATTAGTATGAACACAGATAGCTGCCAAAGAAATAACAACCTAAGACTAAAGCTAGGACTACTTAACATTAGATCACTTACAGACAAAGCAGTGATTGTAAATGAAATGATCACTGATAAACGCTTACACGCTCTCTGTCTCACTGAAACTTGGATTAGACCTGATGAATATTTAGCCTTAAATGAAGCCTCACCCCTGGATACAGTCATGCTAGTCGCCCTCGTCCTAATGGTCGGGGGGGAGGCATAGCCACAATTTTTGACAAAGAGTTAGGTGTTACAGCTAAATCCCAATACAAGGCTAATTCTTTTATAATACTGATTCTTAATGTGACTGATCCATCGTTATGGAAGTCAAAACCACACTCTTTTCAGCTTATCAATATTTACCGCCCTCCTGGTCCCTATTCAGAATTTCTTCAGGAATTTGCTAACTTTCTTTCCTGCTTACTACTGTCAACAGATAAGGCTTTAATTGTAAGTGATTTCAATATTCACTTTGACAATGAGCAAGATCCACTTAAAATTGCTTTCAAGTCCATCTTAGAATCCATGGGTATCCACACGATTGCTCCTGCTAGGGTCAAACGCATTAGGGAAAAAAGGTTAGCACCATGGTATGATGACCACACCCGTACCTTAAAGCAAAGAACACGGCATTTAGAGCGCAAGTGGAGACATAGTAAATTGGAGGTCTTTAAGATTGCTTGGACGGACAGCATGGCAGAGTATAAGCATGCCCTTACTAAAGCTAAAGCTGCATACTTCTCCTCAATCATAGAGGAAAATAAGAATAATCCAAGATTTCTCTTTAATACAGTCTCCAAATTACCAAAAAACCCCACAGAAAATGATTCTCCTGTTCTGTGTAATTTTAACAGTAATGATTTCATGACTTTCTTTAATGGTAAGATTAGGCATAACATTAGGCATAAAACTCGATGCTCATCACATCACCAAACTATTCAGCAACCTTCCAGATGCAGCACTAGTGAAGACATCTGTCAATTAGCTTTAAATCGAGATTAGAATCTTTTACCCCAGTTACTAATACTGAACTATCAGCACTGATCAGCTCGTCTAAGTCATCAACATGTTTATTAGATCCAATTCCTAGACGTCTACTCAAACAAGTAATACCTAGTATTATAGACCCAGTGTTAGTTATTTTAAATTCATCACTACCTTTGGTTATGTGCCCAAATCCTTTAAGTGTGCCGTTATCAGACCACTGATTAACAAAGCCAATCTTGACCCTTGTGTGATATCTAATTATAGACCCAATTTAAAATCTACTGTTTCTGTCCAAAATCTTAGAAAAAGCCGTCTATCAGCAGCTCTGTAGTTACCTCCAAAGGAATGGTATTTATGAAACATTTCAGTCTGGCTTCAGGCCCCATCATAGTACTGAAACAGAATTAATTAGGGTACTAAATGACTTGCTAATGTCTTCAGATAAGGGATGTGTTTCTTTTCTTGTTCTGTTAGATTTAAGTGCAGCATTTGACACTATAGATGTTTTACTAAACAGACTAGAAAATGCTGTAGGTATTAAGGGATCAGCACTTTCTTGGTTTAAATCCTACTTAAACGACCGGGACCAGTTTGTTCATATAAATAATCTAAGGTGTAAGCTCTCAAAAGTGAAGTATGGCGTGCCTCAGGGGTCAGTGCTTGGCTTTTATTCTCTCTGTACATGCTGCCCCTAGGCTCAGTTATTCGTAAACATGGCATTAATTTCCACTGCTATGCAGATGATACACAGCTGTACATATCAGCCAAATCTAATAACAGCCTTACAATCAACAAAATTGAGAACTGTTTAAAGGAAATAAAAGATTGGATGTTATTTAATTTTCTCTTACTTAACTCAGATAAAACTGAGGTTCTGTTAGTGGGACCCAAGGCTGTGAGAGACAGTTTGGCTACGTCTATCCTAAATCTAGATGGCTGTCCAGTACTGCCCAGTCCATCTGTAAAAAACTTGGGTGTGACACATTTGATTCAGATCTCTCCTTTGATGCGCACATTAGCAGCATCACGCGAATTGCTTTCTTTCAATTACAAATATCGCTAAACTTAGAAATATCCTCTCTTTTAATGATGCAGAGAAACTTGTTCATGCATTTATAACATTAAGGTTGGATTACTGTAATGCCTTACTTACTGGATGCTCTCGTAAATCTATAAATAAACTTCAGTTCGTTCAGAATGCAGCTGCCCGAGTGCTAACTCAAACTAGAAAATTTGATCATATCACTCCTGTTCTATCATCACTGCACTGGTTAGCAGTCAAATTCCGCATTGATTACAAAATACTTCTTATAACTTATAAAGCTCTACATGGCCTGGCCCCACATTATCTGAGTGAACTCTTAGAGTCTTACAATCCAACTCTTCTACTTCGCAGGGTACAGGACTTCTTTTAGTTCCTAGATTTAAAAAAGTCACAGCAGGGGGAAAGGCTTTCTCATACATGGCCCCCCAACTATGGAATAAACTTCCCAATTTCGTTCAAGACTCAGACACTCTCCAAAGTTTTAAGTCTAGGCTAAAGACATACCTATTTGCACAGGCTTTTGACTAGATTTAGACCAAGATGCATGGCTTGGGTCACTGGGGGCGGAGTCTGGAGTCATGACTGGCCTGCCTGCCTTGTCCGTTAACCGGGAGTGTCGAGTGGGCGGTCTGACTGAACTGGGCTTCGGTCATCGTGATCTTGACTCGTGCATCCATGCCTTAGACTAAGGGCAGAGCTGGGGGTTCATAGCCAGAGTCTTATGGTGATCAGAGACGTTGGGTTGCTGTCTTCTGCCTCCCGTGGGGTTGCCGATGTCTCATGTGATCCCTCTTGGCTATGTTACCTACCAGTTCTCCTCTTTCTAGCTATGCTGCCGAGGTCTCATGCTACACAGGGCATCAGTGATTGTTAATAGACACTGTGATCTTAATCAATAACTAATAACATTTTCTGTTTTCTCTCCGAGCTGTGGTCCCGTACCAGTTCCAGCCCCAGACATGATGTTCATTCGCTGCAGCTTCACTCAAGCTGCTTCCGTCATCAGCTCCAGCCCCATGATACCCGGGCCACTTAATGCCGATGTGCATACTTCACATTTTATTTTAACTATGACTCCATGACTTTAGTTTCGTTCTTAGATTTATCATAATACCCCGGGCCACTTTAATGTCGATGTGCATACTACTCACATTTTATTCGCACTTTTGACTCCATGACTTTATCTTAGCTCTTAGATTTATCATCATACCCGGGGCCACTTAATGTCGATGTGGCATTACTTCACATTCTATTCGAACTTGACTCCATGACTTTTAGTTCGCTCTTAGATTTATATCATCTACGCCCGCCCAAGGAGGTTGGGTCCCTTTTTGAGTCTTGGTCCTCCCAAGGTTTCTTCCGAACTAGGGAGTTTTTCCTTGCCCACTGTCGCCCTAGGCTTGCTCAATTTGGGATTGGACGTAGTTATTAGGAGATAATCTAAACTGTAAAGTTGCTTTGAGACAATGCGTCCATTGTAAAAAGTGCTATATAAATAAATTTGACTTGACTTGACTTGACTTCTCAAATATCACGGTGTTTCATCTGCTATATGATATATTTACCTGAAATTGCTGAGCTATATATATATATATATATATATATATATATATATATATATATATATATATATATATATATATATATATATATATATATATATATGTGTGTGTGTGTATATATGCACACAGTCGTATGAAAAAGTTTGGGCACCCCTGATAATTTTCATGATTTTTCTTTAATCATCATTGGTTGTCCAGCTCTATATATGTGTATCTGTGTGTGTGTGTGTGTGTGTGTGTGTGTGTGTGTGTGTACTATGTGCCAAAAAAGTATTTACTTAGCCACTGATTGTCCAAGTTCTCTTACTTATAAAGATGAGAGGTCTGTAATTTTCAAAAAGACAAAATGAGTGACATTGTAGGATTTTTAAAGAATTTAATTGCAAATTTTGGTGGAAAATAAGTATTTATTTAGTATGCACACACTGTAGCTGGTATTTTGGCCCAGTCGTCCATGCAAATGTCCTCTACAGCAGTGATGTTTTGGGGCTATCGCTGGGCAACATGGACTTTCAACTCTCTCCACAAATTTTCTATGGGGTTGAGGTCTGGAGACTGGCTAGCCCACTCCAGGACCTTGAAATTCTTTTTACAGAGCCACTCCTTCATGGTGTGTTTGGGATCATTGTCATGCTGGAAGACTCAGCCACTTTCCATTTTCAATGCTCTCACTGATGGAAGAAAGTTTGGCTTAAAATCTCTTGATACATGGCCCCGTTCATTCTACCCTCAACATGGATCAATCGTCTTGCCCCCTTTGCAGAAAAACAGCCCCAAAGCACGATGTTTCCACCCCCATGCTTCACAGTAGGTATGGTGTTCTTGGGATGCAACTCACCATTCTTCTTCCTCCAAGCACGATGCGTTGAGATTTTACCAGAAAGTTCTATTTTGGTTTCATCTGACCACATGATGTTCTCCCAGTCCTCTTCTGGATCATCCATATGCTCTCTGGCAATCTTCAGACGGGCCTGGATATGTACTGGCTTAAGCAGGTTTGGCTTTTTTGCTCACCGTTCTCATGATTGTTTTGACCCCATGGGATGAGATCTTGCGTGGAGCCCCAGATCAAGGGAGATTATCAATGGTCTTGTATGTCTTACATTTGATTTATTCACAGTTGATTTATTCACACCATCCTGCTTGCCTATTGCAGATTCACTCTTCCCAGCCTGGTGCAGGTCTAAAATTTCTTTCCTGGTGTCCTTCAACAGCTCTTTGGTTTTGGGCATGGTTGAGTTTGGAGTCTGACTCTTTGAAGCTGTGGACAGGTGTCTTTTATACGGATAATGACATCAAACATGTGCCATTAATACAATTAACGAATGGAGGAAAGAAGAGCTTTTTAGAGAGTTACAGGTCTGTGAGAGCCAGAAATTTTGCTTGTTTGTGGGTCACCTAATAATTATTATCCATCATGATATACAATTAAATTCTTTAAAAATCCTACAATGTGATTTCCTGATTTTGTTTCTCATTTTGTCTCTCATAGTTGAAGTGTACCTATGATGAAAATTACAGACGTCTCTCATCTTTCTAAGTAGGAGTACTTGCACAATCAGTGGCTAACTAAATACTTTTTTGCCCCACTGTATACACATATAAATACACACACATACATATATATATATATATATATATATATATATATATACTTTTTTTTTTCTTCACTGCAGTCCTGCTTGGACTGTTTTGTGTGTGTGTATGTGTGTTTGTTTCTCTCCTTTCCTTTTGACAAGTATGTTTAAATTTCAGGCGGTTTTCGAAATTTGCACACTGTTGTGTTTGGTGCCTGCAAAAATGCTCTTGAAGTAGACTTGGGCTACCTCATCATTACTGCTGCACGCCGGTAAGAGGTCTTCTTATGATGATAATATTAGGGAATTCACTATGGCATTTTAATTAAATGGACTTTATTTGTAAAACAGATTGCATGAAGTTCGAATCCAGCCTTCCTTAACCAAAGATGGAGTCTTCTCTGCACTAAAGATGGCTGAACTTGAATTTCCTCAGTTTGAGACTTTGCACCTTGGATATGTTGATGAGTTCTTATTGCAGTGTAAGTATGAGTCATCCTAAATAACAGTTATTCACTTGCTGACATGCTCTATTAAAATGTCATCATCAGCTATGTATAAGTCTTATACAGGCAGTTCCTTATTTAAGGGTTTGATTCTGGATACACTAACATAGGTCACATGTAAGTCGGATTTACATACATGATGAAATCCTGGGCAAGTTTTAAAATTAACCACTCCATAGCTGTAATTTTTTCAGATTTTTAAAGACTGGCTTTCGTTTGGATCACCATGAGGTTTTAAAGGAGCATGTTTCTGAATCTAGTCCTCCACCAGCAGAAAAGATCACCCTTTGTTATTTATGTTGTAGAATTATTATCGTCGTACTTACATAAGTCGGGAACTGTCTGCATACTTAAATAGCAATACTTTTAAATAGCAAATTTTTTATGTATTACTACATACCACATCCAGTACATTATACACTCACCCATCACTTTATTAGGTACACCTCTTTGTTTCTAGACTCATTGTCAGTTTTATCAATTCCACTTACAACCTTGTTATTCCACATTGTAGATGTAAAGTCAGAGACAATAGCTTATCTGACACTGAGTCATGAGAAAACTCCAGCAGCAATGCTGTGTCTGATCCACTCATACCAGCACAACACACACTAACATATCACCACGTCAATGTGAGACTGTGAGAAATGGGACTAACAACGTATGTAGAGAAACAGATGGACATCAAGTATGTAACTGTATAATTACGAAGTGCTTCTGTATGGTGGACTGTATTCTGTACTGATCAAAACAGGTATTCCTAATAATGTGATCGGTGAGTGTATTATCAGGGTGTAATTTGGCAAAAGGCAAGGCTGTTGGCAGGGTTTGATGTTTATAATCATAACATTGGATGAAAATTACTTCTTGACATGGTTTGACTAATTGGATACAAGTTGTTTTATAAGTTGTTTTATGTGCAGTTAGGTGCATGTTTATGTGAATATAATAAGGACATATAATTTTCATACTCCTGAATTGGTAGTGTTTGGTGGGGTTGAGTTATTTATTCATTCATTCACTTTCTTATGCCCTAAGTTTCAATAGAAAGCTGGTGTCTAGCAAGTGAGACAGGGTACAGGAACAACCCTAGGCAGGGTGCCAATGTATTGTCAGGCACAAGCACTAACAGACACAAACACACACATACAAGGGCACAACTCCAATTTGAATAACACGTATGTCTTTGGAATGTGGGGGGAAACCAGAGGACCTAGAGTAAACGCATGCTGACACGGGGAGGACATGCAAACTTCACACAGGCAGAGTATGTGGTCATGATTGAATTGGGGATATTTGAGCTGTGAGGAACCCATGCTAACTGCTGCATCACCATGTCGCTCAGGGTTGAGTTAGTTAGAACTAACATTATCCAAAGACAGATCCAGATAATTTATGGATATGATCCAGGCTAAAAAACTATCTCAGAAAACTGTCTTACCTCGGGTTTTGAACCCTACCTGGCCAATCTCCTAGGTGAGACCGGTCTACTGCTAGGCCTACCGGGCCAGGACCTTCAGAATATCACATAAGTGAAACGGCGTAGTGATAAGGCAGCGAGATCGGTCGTATGGTGTGACACCTGCCAAGCTCAGAGATGCTCTTAATTATCTGAGGTGACAGGTGTTGCCCATTTCTGCAATTACACAGCATACTAACATGCATGCACGATTGCGGTTGCTGTCAGAATCCCAGAAATGTTAACTGAACCGATGCCACCCCTTAGCGTCGGTTAGAGGGTGTGACCTCAACAGTACCCCCCCCCCCAAGCGCATTCAGTACCTCCTCTAGCTTGTCGGACGTGCTGTGGGTTGAGCATCTGATGGACAAGTAAGCAGTAATTGCCTTCAACTGAGGGCTAAATAGGAGGGTAGGGAAGGACGATTCCCGAACAGGACTCTCAATCAGCTTGAGCTCAGGACTAGCCACGAGCAGCTCGGGGCGGAGCTCAGCTCTGGCAGCTCAGGGGTGGAGGTCGGCAATGGCAACTCAGGGGAGGAGCTTGGCACTGGCAGCTCAGGGGCGGAGCTTTGTGCTGGAGGCTCAGGGGCGGAGCTCGGCACTGGTGGCTCAGGAACGGGGCTAGACCTGGAAAGACCAATGAAAAAGGTTGGCCCAGGTATGGAGCTAAAGGTCATGGTGAGCTCAGGAACGGAGCTTGGTGGCGCTAACTGCTCAGGTACAGAGCTAAGGGGCGTGGCAAGCTCAGGTATGGAACTAACATGCTCTGGTACAGAGCTGGGCGGCATTTACTGCTCAAGTAAGGAGCTAATGTGCTCAGGTATGGAGCTAAGGGGTGTGGCAAGCTCAAGTACGGAGCTAACATGCTCAGGTATAGAGCTGGGCAGTGCTAGCTGCTCAGGTATGGAGCTAAGGGGTGCGCTGTGCTCAGTTACAGAGCTGGGTGGCACTAACTGCTTAGGTATGGTGTTAATGTGCTTAGGTACGGAGCTAGGGGGCTTGGTGAGCTCAGGTATGGAGCAAATATGCTCTGGTACAGAGCTGGGTGACGCTAACTGCTCAGGTATGGAGCCAATGAGTGCCATGGCGTGCAGCTCCTTAATGGCCGTGGTGAATGTCAAGACCTGCTCTAAAATGCCAAGCAGTCTTGGATCGGGCTGAACCGCCTAGAAAAGCCCGATGTATACCAAAAAGGTCTGTACAGGGTGCAAGAGGGTCAGGACGAGTAGGAATTGCCTGATGATAATGCGATGAGATGTGGGTTGAGCCGGCCCTCTCCCTGGCCCTCTAGACAAGACACTCGTCAGCACAGATGGCCTGATCATACAGATTGGCTCACTGAGGCTGTGTTAAAAAATTTCCATTAGCACCCGATCACAAAAACCAGTCTCCAAAGCCAGCAGATGGAACTCACCCACATACTCGGGTACAAACCTGGCACCCTGTCTGGCCTCTAGAATGCCAAGTGGCTCAAATGGCTGGGCCTGGGGTTGGGGATCCATTGTGCTGGGGGGATGTAAGAGATGGGCTGGGGTCAGTCGGAATCACTAGCCGGGCCAAAAGTGATGGATGACCAAAGCAGCCCTGGGTGAGCCTTGGGAGGACACCAGCTCCTTTTACAGTGGGGGCTTGGCAGCTCTGCAGGGTCAGGTTGCCAACCCAGGTCACTGAAGGGGTCATAACAACTGAATGGGCCCCCAAAAGCTAACCCGGACCCGACCAGAGGCTGCTGGTGTGGTCTTCGGCAAATGGGGACCTTCATACTGGAGGTCCAGGAGCTAACGCTGGGTCTTTGCACTGATTGCACCATTCTGTTATGGTTTGCCATCATTAAAACCCGGCGAACCGTGAAAACAAAACTACAAAATTTATTTTAGGACACAAATGTAGTTAGCTCCAGATGGAAACGGTGAACCAAAATATAAATAAATAAAAGAAACAAAAATAGTTCACCAAAAAAAACCCCAACAAAACAGCAAAGAAAGCAACCTCAGTGGCTGGGGAATGAACCCTGGACAGACGCATCAGTAAAAATTGAATAAACTGAATGTGCCACTAGACCACTGAAGAGAAAATGAACAAATAACTAACAAAAACGAGGTTCTATGGGTGAGGTGGAGAAACGTTAACCCACACACACACACACACAAGCTCAAGCTCGTGCTTGAGGGAGAGTGAAGGGAGGGGGGTTGATGTCACCCAGCTTGAGCGAGCCCTAAGGTTAGGGAGGCGTACTGCCAAGCATGTTCAGTACCTCCTCTAACTAGTTGGACGTGCTCAGGGTTGAGCGTCTGATGGACAGGGAGGCCCTGGTAGGCAGGAATCGCCTTCAACTGAGGGCTAAATGGGAGGGTAGGGAACGACGAGTCCCAAACAGGACTCCGTTTAATCGGCTTGAGCTCAGGACTAGCTACGAGTAGCTCAGCACTGGCGGCTCAGGAACGGGGCTAGACCCAGCAAGGCCAATGAAAAAAGTCAGCTCAAAATGCCTGGCTGGGCGAACAGGCGGCAGTGACTTTGGAACCGGGGTCAGCAGTAGCAATCGTGGCACAGGGATCGGCACAAAAGACCATGGCACGGGGGTAGGCCCTAACAACCAATGTGCAAAAGGCTCAGGTATGGAGCTAACATGCTCAGGTAAGAACCCAAGGGGCATGGCAAGCTCAGGTATGGAGCTGGGCGACGCTTGCTCGGGAGCATGTTAGCTCAGGTATGGAGCTGCTATGATGCTAAGGTACAGAGCTAAAGGGCATGGTGAGCTCAGGTATGGAGCTGATCAGTGATAACTGTTCAGGTACGGAGCTAACATGCTCAGGTACAGAGCTGGGTGGCGCTAACGTGCTCAAGTATGGAGCTCAGTTGTGCGGCAAGCTCAGGTATGGAGCTAACATGCTCAGGTATGGAGCTGGGTTGCACCAACTGCTCAGGTACGGAGCTAAGGGGCGCGGCATGCTCAGGTACAGAGCTGGGCTGTGGTAACTGCTCAGGTACGGAGATGGGCAGTGCTAACTGCTCAGGTACGGAGCAAATGGGCGCCGTGGCTCGCAGCTCCTTAATGGCCATGGTGTTGGACAAGATCTGCTCTAAAATGCTGAGCAGACTCAGATCGGGCTGAGCCACAATGACCACTGGAGCTGAGGAAGTAGCCGCAGTGGCGGGAAGACCAAAAAGTACAGGGTGTGGGAGCGTCAAGTGGGAACCACCTGAGAACAAGGCGATGAGATGCGGGTCGAGAAGGCCCTCTGGACAAGACGCACATCAGCACGGATGGCCTGATCATGCAGATCGGCCAGGGAGGAAGGGTTTTCCAGAAGGAACAGCTCGTCCCTAACCTCCTCGCTGAGGCTCTGTTAAAAAAAGGCCATCAGTGCCCGGTCACAAAAACTAGTCTCCAAAGGCAGCAGATAGAACTCACCCACATACTCGGCTACAAACCTGGAGCACTGCCTGGCTTCTAGAATGCCAAGTGGCTGGGCCTGGGATTGGGGATTCATTGTGCTGGGGGGACGTAAGAGATGGACTGGGGCGGACCTTCGGGGTCAGGAGACCAGTCGGAATCACTAGCCGGGCTAAAAGTGATGGATGATCAAAGCAGCCCTGGGTGGACACCAGAGCCTTTTGCGGTGTTGGGTTGCCAACCCAGGTCACTGATGGGGTCATAAAAATTGACTGGACCCCCAAAAGCTAACCAGGACCCAGCCAGAGGCTGCTGGCACCACCTGCAGTGACGGTCCAGGAGCTAACGCTGGGACCTTGCACTGGTTGCACCATTCTGTTACTGTTTGCCATCATAAAAACCCGGTGAACTGTGAAAACAAAACTATGAAGTTTATTTTAGGACCCAATTGCAGTTAGCTCCAGATGGAAACGGTGAACCAAAATATAAATAAATAAAAGAAACAACAAGAGTTCATCAAAAAAAAAAAAAAAAACAACAAAACAACAAAGAAAGCAACCTCAGTGGCTGGGGATTGAACCCTGGACAGACGCATCAGTAATAATTGAATAAACCGGCCACTAGACCACTGAGGAGAAAATGAACAAATAACTAACAAAAACGAGCTTCTATTTGTGAGGCGGAGAAACACTAGCCCACACACACACAAAAGCTCAGGCTTGTGCTGGAGGGAGAGTGTTATGTGGAAAATAAGATTTTCCACCAAACTAAGATTTGGAACCCAAGATGCAAGTCTCAGACAGACAGCGAACGTGGAATATACTCAAGGTCCAAGAAGTCTGGCACAGAGTGATGGCGACAAAAAGGTGAAGCGAGCGGAGGCGGTGAGAGGCAAGCCTTCCCTGGAAACTGCAAGTGATGTACAGGAGACCAGATAGATGACCAGGCTGGGACGGTAGAGATCGGGTGTGCAGGAAGTGGTAACAAACAGGTACTAGGAATGGAGAAACAAAACATAAGCAACAACAAAAACCTGACTTGAGAGCCGGAAAACGGGGAGATACGGGAGCGTACTAAACAGGTATCAAAGTAGATAACTAGTAGGACGAGAAGGTCACAAAAGACCACAGAGGTGGAAACCACAGACTCCGAAAGCGTTAGCGGCAGGCTAGCGCTAACAGCTAAGCTAAGCTAGTCAGGGTAACTGGATAACATAGGCTAGGCTAACGCTAGCGAGAACACAGTTGCACAAGATGCACTAGATACACTTGGCAAGACATAGGCTAGGAAACCAGATCATAAAACGTAAAACAGACACTATACCAGGTAATGTGACGGTACGATCTGGCAATCCATGGCTGCTTCATCCGGTGTTTTATGGAGAGAGATGATGATGAGGTAACGTGATTCCAGCGTGCAGAGGCAGAGCTGAAATGGAGACGTGGAGGAGAGCAGCCAATGGATCTACAGGGAAGGCAGCGACCGAGAGAAAAAAAAGAACGAAAAACGGAACCCTAAGAGAGAGTGAAGGGAGGGTGGCTGACGTCACCCAGCTTGAGCGAGCCCTAAGGGGGAGGTGCGCTGGCGCTATTCGCCGGGATGCGCAGGGCCAGAATGCCACCCATCGTCAGAGGGCGAGGAGGAAAACAAAAACAATCGCTCAATGGCGATCGCTAAAAGCGCGAAACATGCCGGGGAATTCTCAGATTCTATACTAGCGTCTAGTCCCTAACTTGCCTTTTTGAACCCTATATGGCCGATCTTGTAGGCGAGACTGGTTTTTCGCTAGGCTGACCGGGCCAGGACCATGAGAATACCACCTAAGTGAAATGCCGTAGCAATAAGGCAGCAAGATTGGTCGTATGGTGCGACACCTGCCAAACTCAGAGACGGTCTTAAATATCTGAGGTGACAGGTGTTGCCCCTTTCCGCAATTACGCAGCTTATCGACCTGCATGCACAATTCAGTTTTTGTATTGAATGCATGCGCGATACAATTTTAATATTGAATATATAAATGGTTATTTTGAACCAATTTAAAATATTTGCTGTAATTGTTACATTTTATTTTCAACATCTACATTTTTAGATTTGTTTTATAAAGTTTCTGGTTTTATTTGTTGCTTGTTGTTTTTGAAATTGTGAACTGGTATAAGATATTATTTAGATTGTGTAAATTTAGCTTGTATATCACGCTTTCCATTGAAAATGTTTGCTTGAACAGATTATTTAATGTTACGCAGTATCTTATTTATCGCTTTAAACTCACAATTATTACACAATCGTCTAATTCATTCATGCTTTTCATCATTAATTTCATACAAATATACTCATAGAAAAACAATCATCTCGGGGTCGGGAATGGATTTTTTGAGGGTAGTGCTGAGTTGGTGTACAGTGGTGTGAAAAAGTGTTTGTCCCCTTTCTTATTTCCAATTTTTTTGCATGTTTCGGAACATTAAACCAATTGAAATATTGGTCAGACAACACAAGTAAACACAAAATGCAGTTTTTAAATGAAGGTGTTTATTATTAAAGGAGAAAAAAAATCCAAACCTACTTGGCCCTGTGTGAAAAAGTGTTTGCCCCCTTGTTAAAACGTAACTTAACTATGGTTTATCATACCTGAGTTTACTCTCTCTAGCCACTCCTAGGCCTGATTTATTGCCATATCTGTTCTCAATCAGGACATCACTTAAATAGGACCTGCCTGACAAAGTGAAGTACACCAAAAGATTCTTAAAAGCTACTCACCATGCTGAGATCCAAAGAAATTCAGGAACAATCGAGAAAGAAAGTAATTGTGATCTATCAGTCTGAAAAGGCCATTTATAAATGCTTTGGGACTCTAGCGAACCACAGTGAGAGTGAAGACATGGAACAGTGGTGAACCTTCCCAGCAGTGGCCGCCCATATCAAAATTACCCCAACACTGCAGCAACGACTCATCCAAGAGGTCACAAAAAGACCCCACAACAATATCCAAAGAACTGCAGTCCTCACTTGCCTCAGTTAAGGTCAGTGTTCATGTCTCAACCATAAGAAAGAGACTGGGCAAAAATGGCCTGCATGGAAGAGTTCCTAGATAAAAACCACTGCTGAGCAAAAAGAACATTAAAGCTCGTTTCCAGAACACATCTTGATAATCCCCAAGACTTTTGGGAAAACATTCTATGGACTGACGAGACAAAAGTTGAACTCTTTGGAAGGTGTGTGTCCCATTACATCTGGCATAAAAGTAACACAGCATTTCAGAAAAAAAAATATTATACCAACAGTAAAATATGGTGGTGGTAGTGTGATGGTCTGGGGCTGTTTTGCTGCTTCAGGACCTGGAAGACTTGCTGTGATAAATGGAACTATGAATTCTGCTATCTACCAAAAAATCCTGAAGGAAAATGTCCGGCCATCTCTGCGTGACCTCAGGTTGGGTTCTGCAGCAGGACAAAGATCCAAAACACACCAGCAAGTCCAGCTCTGAATGGCTGAAGAAAAACAAAATGAAGACTTTGGAGTGGCCTAGTCAAAGTCCTGACCTGAATCCTATTGAGATGCTGTGGCATGACCTTAAAAAGGCAGTCCATCCTCGAAAAACCCTCCATTGTGGCTGAATTATAAGAATTCTGCAAAGGTGAGTGGGCCAAAATTCCTCCACAAGGCTGTAAAAGACTCATTGCAAGTTATCGCAAACACTTGGTTGCAGTTGTTGCTGCTAAGGGTGGCCCAAGCAGTTATTAGGTTTAGGGGGCAATCACTTTTTCACACCGGGCCATGTAGGTTTGGATTTTTTTTTATATCTTAATAATAAACAGCTTCAATTAAAAACTGCATTTTGTGTTTACTTTGACTAATATTTAAATTGGTATGATGTTCCGAAACACTTAAGTGTGACAAACATGCAAAAAAATAGGAAATCAGGAGGGGGCGAAGACTTTTTCACACAACTGTATTTGTTAGCTGTGAAGTTTTCTATATTTTGGCGTATATGCAGAAAGAGTTTTTGCTGATATTTTTGCTGAGAGGTTTTGCTGATATTTTCACTTTTGTGATTCTTTACATTTTAATTTTTGTGTATTTGTTGGCATTTGTGTGCTTTTTTGGGTGCAATGCATCATTTTGACAGTAATCATTATTAGCTGCTAATCAAACATGACTAGTCAGCTGGCTGTCAGTCACTTTAGGATTGTACGTCAATAGTTGTGTTCAATGAACCGACAATTAAATTAACTAACCGTCAGCTAAAGTTTCACACATAATTAGAATACAGTCCAGTCCATAAGTATTTTTTATATCGACCAAGTTGATATTTTAGATGTAAACTTCTGATTAATCCTTCGTATTTACTGTTCTTCTTCTGACTAACTATTGTGAAGAAGTTTTCCTTCACCAGGGAAAGAGTATTCTGTCATCTGCCACCCTTTCATTGGCAATGACAGCTCTTTGACATTCATGTTGGTAGTTAACATCAACATATTTACATTTAGTGATTTGGCAGATTTGGCAGACAGACTTACAAAATGGTCAAACAGTCAAAGATGTTGATGTGATATGGTAAGAAAAATTGAGGTTGTTGCACAGAATCACACCAGGATTGTTTGCCATGTGGGCCGGATGGACAGTGTCACTGTCTGTGTTGATTGAGAGTTCCACTGTCAGGCAGTTCTTTGCAGGGAGGAAAGATCACTTCAATCTTGTCCAGATTGAGCTTTAGATGGAGTTTTGCCATTCAGGAAGATGTATCGAATGGCAGTTAGATACAGTGGGGCAAAAAAGTATTTAGTTTGTGCACGTTCTCACTTGGATAGATGAGAGAGGTCTGTAATTTTCATCATAGGTACACTTCAACTATGAGAGACAAAATGAGGGGAAAAAAATCCAGGAAATCACATTGTAGGATTTTTAAAGAATTTAATAGTAAATTATGGTGGAAAATAAGTATTTGGTCAAAAACAAAAGTTCAACTCAGTACTTTATAACATAACGTTCGTTGGCAATGACAGAGGTCAAACATTTCCTGTAAGTCTTCACCAGGTTGGCACACACTGTAGCTGGTATTTTGGCCCATTCTTCCATGCAGATCTCCTCTAGAGCAGTGATGTTTTGGGGCTGTTGCTGGGCAACACCTGGGGTTGAGGTCTGGAGGCTGGCTAGGCCACTCCAGGACCTTGAAATGCTTTTCACGGAGCCACTCCTTTGTTGCCTGAGGGGTGTGTTTGGGATCATTGTTACGCTGGAAGACCCAGCCATGTTCCATCTTCAGTGCTCTCACTGATGGAAGCATGGTTCCACCCCCATGCTTCACAGTAGGTATGGTGTTCTTAGGATGCAACTGAGCATTCTTCTTCTTCCAGTTGGGTTTTTCCCAAAAAGTTCTATTTTGGTTTCATCTGATCACATGATGTTCTCCCAATCCTCTTCTGGATCATCCATATGCTCTCTGGGAAACTTCAGATGGACCTGGACATGTACTGGTGTAAGCAGGGGGACACGTCTGGCACTGCAGGATCGGAGTCCCTCTTGGCGTAGTGTGTTACTGATGGTAGCCTTTGTATTTTGGTCCCAACTCTCTGCAGGTCATTCATCAGGTTCCTCCGTGTAATTCTGGTACTTTTGCTCACTGTTCTCATGATCATTTTGACCCCACGGGATGAGATTTTGCATGGGACCCCAGATCAAGGGAGATTATCAATGGTCTTGTTTGTCTTCCATTGTTTCCACAGTTGATTTATTCACACCAACCTGCTTGCCTATTGTAGATTCACTCTTCCCAGCCTGATGCAGGTCTAAAATTTTCTTCCTGGTGTCCTTCGACAGTTCTTTGGTCTTGGCCATGGTTGAGTTTGGAGTCTGACTGTTTGAGGCTGTGGACAGGTGTCTTTTATACAGATAACGAGGTCAAACAGGTGCCATTAATACAGGTAACCAGTGGAGGACAGAAGAGCTTCTTAAAGAAGAATTTACAGGTCTGTGAGAGCCAGAAATCTTGCTTTTTTGTGGGTGACCAAATACTTATTTTCCACCATGATTTTCAATTAAATTCTTTAAAAATCCTACAATGTGATTTCCTGGATTTTTTTCCTCATTTTGTCTCTCATAGTTGAAGTGTATCTATGATGAAAATTACAGACCTCTCTCATCTTTCTAAGTAAGAGAACATGCACAGTCAGTGGCTAACTAAATATTTTTTGCCCCACTGTACATGTTTTTAAATTTGGGATATTGATGGAGGGAATGAGAAGTTGAAATTCACGTGACATAAGCCACGTGAATTTCAACTCGGCATTGTGTTGTAAATCTCCTCTGTTGCATATAGACTCAGTAAAGCCTGGACTTCATTGTGATTCTGTTTGTCTTGTGTATTTTTTCAATTTTAAGCACAAAGGTCTGTTGTTTGTTTGGCTATCAGTGTACTCATACAGTACTGTGCAAAAGTTCTAGGCAGGTGTAGAAAAAATCCTACAAAGTAAGAATGCTTTCAAAGATAGTATTGTTAATAGATTTTTTTGTTTTGTTTTCAAAACAACAATTTTTCTTGCACACAGTTCTGGAACACCACTTCTCTCTTTACTACAGTGACGATCATTTCCTGTTCCTGTGTGTGCTGTCATAGGGCACGCTGTTTGTTTGTTGCCTCTAGCACACAGTCAAGTAACTTTTTGTAGTTTTTTTCTAAATTCGTCATATGTTTATAATAAATAGCATGTCTTCTAAACGTCATATTGTCCATGTCTTATTTTGGTGTGTTCACTTGCCACTTGCACTAGCCACCATAGAGTTTGGTCCACAGACACAAACAGTGTGTCTTGCCACATGGATTTCGCTTGCTGACGACGGATAAACAGTCACAGCAACCTAGTTTAAACCTAGATTAATATCAAAATCTCAGTTGTTACACTTACAATTTCCATCTAATCTGTGTTTTTGTTAGCTAAGAGCCAATATGCCCCCACTTTATCCTCCAACCAGATGACTCAGTTGTGCCCATCTGTATAAGAAAATCGCAGAGCTTGAAGGCAGGATAATTTTACTGAACCAGATTAAGCAGGACGAGGACCTAGTTCACTATTTATTAGCTACAGTCAAAGATATGGCTGTTGTTGCTGCGTTCGACACCACTTCTCTGTGACCGCTAAACCATGGTCACAACTGGGTGCATGGTCATAACTGATAAGCTGTTCCACACCGCATGAACCTGACCCACCGGCCCGTAGCGGGGAGCAATGGGGCATGTGCTCATCCTCATCTCATAACCCAACTTTGTAGCATTGCTATGGGAAACAGATTTTTTGTTTTAGAAGAATGTGATGTCCCTCCTCAGTCCCCAAATTTTGTCATTTCTCTGCCAATACCTGTTCAGTGGTCACGCCACGCAGATGAGGGAAATCAAAAGGAGCAGGCTGTATGCTCCTGGCCAGGGTCATCTCCAGGCAGCTTCAACCCGCCGTTTTAATTCTGCTGGGCACATTGAATGGCGAGCATCAACTTTAGCCTCCTTCACCTGCAACATTGATTATGGAAGAATGAGGAATATTAGAATATTAGCAGAAATTCTGCTGTGGTCCACTCGTTTTCAGGAGCCAATGGTTGCGGACATTCTATACAGCTTCCCTGTTTACTTCCTTCCTTTTTTAGGTATGATGTAATTCACCACAGTAACCCGAACCAGGCACACAGATTTTAGCGGACAGTATGTTCTAAATTATGCATAATGACTATAAGAAATGACTCAGGGCCCAAGCTATTGAAACCATGTTCTCATGTCGTTTTTAAACCCAAACGCTCTCATAAAGTTTGTTTAAATGACCTAATTAGCATTAACTTAAATTATCCCAATAAAAGAAATAAGAAAGTCAGAGTAAAGTTAGAACTACTAAACATTAAATCACTCGTGTCTAAAGTCTTAATAGTGAATGAAATGCTCACAGATAATGTTCTTAGCGTACTTACTGAAACCTGAACGAGACCTAATGAGTATTTAGGTTTAAATTAAGCAGCTCCTCTTGGATATAGTTATGCACATAAACCGCATCATAAGGGTCATGGAAGAGGAATAGCCATATCATTTGATAAATATAGACCATAAATGTAAAAATGACTTACACGCCCAACTCCCAGCTCTTTTGAATTACTTGTTGCTGATGTAGTTAATCAATCTTCATCAAATAAAAACCACATCTTGTTTAAGCTCATTACTATTTACCACCCCCCAGTTCTTATTCTGAGTTTCTTCAAGAATTTGCAGGCTTATCTGTAAACTACGAGTAACAAATGATAAGGCTTTAATTGTTGGAGACTTGAAAATGTGCGTGATCCTCTTAAAATTGTATTTGATTCCATTATATAATCTATGGCTATCACCCAGAATGCAATAGGTCCTACACACAACTGTAATCATACCTTAGATTTATTATTAAGTATTTGTATTTGCAGGGATCAATATTGGGACCTCTGTTATTTACTTTTTACATTCTACCATAAGGGGCAACACAGCGGCTTGATGGGTAGCACCGTCACCACACAGAAAGAAGGTACAGAAGGGTGTGATCCCAGGTAGGAGTGGCCTGGCTTGTGTCTTCGTGGAGTCTGCATGTCCTCTCTGTGTCTGTGTGGGTTTACTCCGGTTTCCTCCCACAGTCCAAAGACATGCATTAGGTTAAGTAATTGATTAATTGGTTATGCAAAATTTGCACGAACTCTGTGTGTGTGTGTGTGTGTGTGTGTGTGTGTGTGTGTGTGTGTGTGTGTGTGTGTGTGTGTGTGTGTGTGTGTGTGTGTGTGTGTGTGTGTGTGTGTGTGTATATATTAATACTGATATTAATATTAATACTGATGATTTTGGCATACAGCTCATGAAAAAATCTCACAAAATTAGCATATCATGAAAAGGTTCTCTAAACGAGCTATTAACCTAATCATCTGAATCAACGAATTAACTCTAAACACCTGCAAAAGATTCCTGAGGCTTTTGAAAACTCCCAGCCTGGTTCATTACTCTGCCGACCTGACTGCTGTCCAGAAGGCCATCATTGACAACCTCAAGCAAGAGGGTAAGACACAGAAAGAAATTTCTGAACGAATAGGCTGTTCCCAGAGTGCTGTATCAAGGCACCTCAGTGGGAAGTCTGTGGGAAGGAAAAAGTGTGGCAGAAAACGCTGCACAACGAGAAGAGGTGACCGGACCCCTGAGGAGGATTGTGGAGAAGGGCCGATTCCAGAGCCACCGTGCACAGGCGTGTGCAGGAAATGGGCTACAGGTGCCGCATTCCCCAGGTCAAGCCACTTTTGAACCAGAAACAGCGGCAGAAGCGCCTGACCTGGGCTACAGAGAAGCAGCACTGGACTGTTGCTCAGTGGTCCAAAGTACTTTTTTTCGGATGAAAGCAAATTTTGCATGTCATTCGGAAATCAAGGTGCCAGAGTCTGGAGGAAGACTGGGGAGAAGGAAATGCCAAAATGTCTGAAGTCCAGTGTCAAGTACCCACAGTCAGTGATGGTCTGGGGTTGCCATGTCAGCTGCTGGTGTTGGTCCACTGTATTTTATCAAGGGCAGGGTCAATGCATCTAGCTATCAGGAGATTTTGGGAGCACTTCATGCTTCCATCTGCTGAAGAGCTTTATGGAGATGAAGAGTTCATTTCTCAGCACGACCTGGCACCTACTCACAGTGCCAAAACCACTGGTAAATGGTTTACTGACCATGATATTACTGTGCTCAATTGGCCTGCCAACTCTCCTGACCTGAACCTGATAGAGAATCTGTGGGATATTGTGAAGAGAAAGTTGAGAGACGCAAGACCCAACACTCTGGATGAGCTTTAGGGCCGCTATCGAAGCATCCTGGGCCTCCATAACACCTCAGCAGTGCCACAGGCTGATTGCCTCCATGCCACGCCGCATTGAAGCAATCATTTCTGCAAAAGGATTCCCGACCAAGTATTGAGTGCTTTTTTTGTATTAAAAAACACTTTTCTTTTATTGGTCGGATGAAATATATGCTAATTTTGTGAGAATTTTGGGTTTTCATGAGCTGTATGCCAAAATCATCAGTATTAAAACAATAAAAGACTTGAAATATTTCAGTTGGTGTGCAATGAATCTAAAATATATGAAAGTTAAATTTTTTATCATTACATTACAGAAAAGAATTAACTTTATCACAATATGCTAATTTTTTTGAGAAGGACCAGTGTGTGTATGTATATATATATATATATATATATATATATATATATATATATATATATATATATATATATATGTATGTATGTATGTGTGTGTGTGTGTATACATACACGGTGGGGTAAAAAAGTATTTAGTCAGCCACTGATTGTGTAAGTTCTCCTACTTAGAAAGACGACAGAGGTCTGTAATTTTCATCATAGGTACACTTCAACTGTGAGAGACAAAATGAGAAAACACAATCCAGGAATCTAGGAAATCACATTGTAGGATTTTTAAAGAATTTAATGTAAATCATGGTGGAAAATAAGTATTTGGTCACCGACAAACAAGCAAGATTTCTGGCTCTCACAGACCTGTAACAACTTCTTTAGGAAGCTCTTCTGTCCTCCACTGGTTACCTGTATTAATGGCATGTTTGACCTCATTATCTGTATAAAAGACACCTGTCCACAGCCTCAAACAGTCAGACTCCAAACTCAAGACCAAAGAGCTGTCGAAGGACACCAGGAAGAAAATTGTAGACCTGCTGCAGGCTGGGAAGAGTGAATCTTGTAAGAAAATGGAAGACATACAAGACCACTGATAATCTCCCTTGATCTGGGACACCACGCAAGATCTCATCCCGTGGGGTCAAAAGGATCATGTGAATGGTGAGCAAAAGGGACCTGATGAATGACCTGCAGAGAGCTGGGACCAAAAGCTACCATCAGTAACACATTACGCTGAGAGGGACTCGGATTCTGCAGTGCCAGGCGTGTCCCCCTGTCCAGGCCCGTCTGAAGTTTGCCACAGAGCATAAGGATGATCCAGAAGAGGATTGTGAGAAATCATGTGGTCAGATTAAACCAAAATAGAACTTTTTGGTAAAAACTCAACTGTATCCCAAGAACACCGTACCTACTGGGAAGCATGGGGGTGGAAACATCATGCTTTGGGGCTGTTTTTCAGCAAAGGGGACAGGACGACTGATGCGTGTTAAGGGAAGAATGCACGGGGCCATGTATCGTGAGATTTTAAGCCAAAATCTCCTTCCATCAGTGAGAGCATTGAAGATGGAACATGGCTCGGTCTTTCAGCATGACATTGATCCCAAACACACCACTCAGGCAACGAAGGAGTGGCTCCGTAAAAAGCATTTCAAGGTTCTGGAGTGGCCTAGCCAGTATCCAGACCTCAACCCCATAGAAAATTTGTGGAGGGAGTTGAAAGTCTGTGTTGCCCCAAAACATCACTGCTCTGGAGGAGATCTGCATGGAGGAATGGGCCAAAATACCAGCTACAGTGTGTGCCATCCAGCTGAAGACTTGCAGGAAACGTCTGACCTCTGTCATTGCCAACAAAGGTTATGTTACAAAGTATTGAGTTGAAACAAATTTATTGACCAAATACTTATTTTCCACCATAATTTACAATTAAATTCTTTAAAAATCCTACAATGGGATTTCCTGGATTTTTTTTCATCATTTTGTTTCTTATAGTTGAAGTGTACCTATGATGAAAATTACAGACCTCTCATCTTTCTAAGTAGGAGAACTTGTACAATCAGTGGCTGACTAAATACTTTTTTGCCCCGCTGTATTAATACCAAATGTTAATATTAGATATAAAGTATGATTACAGCAGTGGGTTGGACCCATCACATTCTGAGTGATACTCATGGATTCTAAAATGGACTCGAAAGCAATTTTAAGTGGATCCTGCTCATTGTCAAAGTGAATATTAAAATCACCTACAATTAAAGCCATATCTGTTGAAAGTACTAAGTAGGAAAGTTAGCAAATTCCTGAAGAAATTCTGAATAGGAACCTAGAGGGTGATAAATAGTGATAAGCTGGAAAGAGTGTGGTTTTGACTTCCATAACGATGGATCAGTCACATTAAGAATCAGTATTTCAAACGAATTAGTTGTAACATCAAGCTCTTTGTCAAAATTTGTGGCTATGCCTCCCCCCCGACCATTAGGACGAGGACGATGATCATGACTGTATCCAGGAGGTGAATCTTCATTTAATGCTAAGTATTCTTCCGGTCTAATCCAAGTTTCAGTAAGACAGAGAGTGTGTAAGTGTTTATCAGTGATCATTTCATTTACAATCACTGCTTTGTTTGTAAGTGATCTAATGTTAAGTAATCCTAGCTGTAGTCTAAGGTTGATATTTCTATTGGAGCTATCTGTGTTTATACTAATGAGATTATTAAAACAGACTTTTTGAGTGTACAGTGTTTCTTTACGTTTAGTACAGATGCATGCAACAGACACTGTTTCAATAACGTGAGTTCTGGGTGACGGTGCATAGCTATCAGCAGACAGTTGGTTACTCCTGACTGTCTGCTGCCTGACCCCTGCTCTGGATAGTCAGCTCTTAACCAATCCGGCCAGAAGACTATGGGCAATGTTGCAGGAGATGAGAGCAGCACCCTCCCTAGTGGGATGGACACCGTCCCATCCTAAAAGGCCAGGCTTACCCTCAAACGTTGTCCAATTGTCTCTAAAGCCCACGTTGTTTTCTGAGCACCACTTGGACAGCCAGCAGTTCAGCGACCATAACCTGCTGTAGGCTTGGTCAACTACTCTTTGGGATGGGGCCAGAGCACACTACTGTATCGAACATCGCCTTCGCAACTCTAAACTCCTCTACAAAATTAGCCTTAGTAACCTCTGACTGGCGAAGGCGTACATCATTAGCCCCTACATGAACGACTATCCTAGAGAATCTACGGCTCTCGAGTTCAGTAAGACTTGTTGCAATGTCCAGCACTCTGGCTCCCAGGATACATGTAGCTCTAGCTGCTGGTGTCCCTAAAGGGGTAGTTAGTTTCATGTGTCATAAAATAGAGTCACCTATGACCAGAGCTCATTGAACTGGCTGCTTACTGGGTGTATTACTGAGGAGGGTAAACCTGTTGGACACGTGAACAGGTAAAGAGTGGTGCTCTCACGGGCTAGCCTTACGAATACATCGCTGAACCGTCACCCACTTGCCCTGCTGCAAGGGCACTGCCAGGGTGGGGGCACTAACTACACCTGTGGAATCCAGATCTGCTAAACTAGAAGCTGAGCTAGCCTTGGATGCGTGATTCTAAAACTACAATCTTCTCCGTCAGACTAGCTACAAGCCTACACCTATCACAAATGAAATTTAACTTAATGACGGAGGAAGAATAGCTGAACATGCCACACTCGGCACAGGGAACAAGCACAGCAGAAGCCAGGTTAATACAAATAATTAAATAATAAATTAAAGGTACTTAGCTTCGAATGGTGCTGTGGGGTGCCGATTGAAGATACAGATAAGCTGATGCTAAGCTGCAGCCGATGGTCCCATGCAATTTTTGATTAAAGCGTCGATGGAAAGTATAATAGACTTTGTATGTATTATTAGTTTTGTCAGATTAAAGTTATTTCTATTACCATTGTGGGTTTTTCTTTCATTAACTGAGGGGTACCAACAATTTTGTCCACGTGTGTGTGTGTGTGTGTGTGTATATATATATATATGTGTATATATATATATATATATATATATATATATATATATATATATATATATATATATATATATATATATATATATATATATAGTACTTTTTACAACATCTTAATCATTTCCTTCTATTACCGGCGGATTATCTTTACAGGTATACCAGCGTGTGTTTGCAGTAATTAGCCATTAGCTAATTACCAGAGTTGCGTCTTTTCTGCTTATCTTTTGTAGTAGTGTGTTTTTATAACTTTTTACAGCCTTTTTCCACCTTCTTCATTTCTGAGACTTAGTTTTTTGTGACGTTTTGTTAATACAAATAATACAAATTTGTAATTTTTGTTAAAAAACTATATATACACACGTGGACAAAATTGTTGGTACCCCTCAGTTAATGAAAGAAAAACCCACAATGGTAATAGAAATAACTTTAATCTGACAAAACTAATAATAAATACAAAGTCTATGAAAATGAACAAATGAAAGTCAGACATTGCTTTTCAACCATGCTTCAACAGAATTATTTAAAAAAATAAACTCATGAAACAGGCCTGGACAGAAATGATGGTACCCTTAATTTAATATTTTGTTGCACAACCTTTTGACGCAATCACTGCAATCAAATGATTCCTGTATCTGTCAATGAGACTTCTGCACCTCTCAGCAGGTATTTTGGCCAACTCCTCATGAGCAAACTGCTTCAGTTGTCTCAGGTTTGAAGGGCGCCTTTTTCAGACAGCATGTTTCAGCTCCTTGTAAAGATGCTCAATAGGATTTAGGTCAGGACTCCTAGAAGGCTACTTCAGAATAGTCCAGTGTGTTTTTGATCATTATCCTGTTACAAGACCCATTCATTGTACCCTGCACAGATTTAAGACACCCTGTGCCAGATGCAGCAAAGCAGCCCCAGAACATAACAGCGCCCCCTCCATGTTTCACAGTGTTCTTTTGTTGATATGCTTCATTTTTCTGTGAACATAGAACTGATGTGCATTGCCAAAAAGTTCAATTTTTTGTCTTATCTGTCCATAGGACATTCTCCCAGAAGATGTGTGGCTTGTCAGCATGTAATTTGGCAACATGTAGTTTGGCTTTTTTATATTTTGTTTTCAACAATGGTGTCCAACAATGGTGTCATCTCCCATTAAGTCCACATTGGCTAAAAAACATCGACGGATGGTGCGATCTGACACTGATGTTCCTTGAGCTTGAAGTTCACCTTTAATCTCTTTAGAAGTTTTTCTTGGCTCTTTTGTTACCACTCGTATTATCCATCTCTTTGATTTGTCATCAATTTTCCTCCTGCGTCCACATCCAGGGAGGTTGGCTACAGTCCCATGGGTCTTAAATTTCTGATTAATATATGCAACTGTAGTCACAGGAACATCAAGCTGCTTGGAGATGGTCTTATAACCTTTACCTTTAACATGCTTGTCTATAATTTTCTTTCTAATGTCCTGAGACAACTCATTCCTTTGCTTCCTCTGGTCCATGTTGAGTGTAGTACACACCTTGTCACAAAACAGCACAGTGACTACCTGAAGCCCTATATATAGGCCCACTGACTGATTACAAGATTGTAGACACCTGTGATGCTAATTAGTGAACACACCTTGATTTAACATGTCCCTTTGGTCACATTTTCCAGGGGTACCATCATTTCTGTCCAGGCCTGTTTCATGAGTTTATTTTTTTTAAATAATTCTGTTGAAGCATGGTTGAAAAGCAACGTCTGACTTTCATTTGTTCATTTTCATAGATGTTGTATTTATTATTACTTTTATCAAATTAAAGTTATTTCTGTTACCATTGTGGGTTTTTCTTTCATTAACTGAGGGGTACCAACAATTTTGTCCATGTGTGTACTATATTACTATTATAGTAATGACATAAAAGATGTCATGTAACTTTCTTCTACTGAATTCAGGTAAAACTGACGTATTACATGTCGGTCCCAAGGCTCTGATGGGTAAGTTGACTAATCTTGTGTGAAATATTAATGTTTTCTCTGTCACTCCCATCTCAGTAGTACAGTCTCAAATCAGAAAAAGTTGGGACGTATGGAAAATGAAAATAAAAAGTATATACACTTTTCAATACATTTCCTTTGACTTTTATTTTATTACAGACAGTATGAACCCTAGATATGTCAGGTTTTTTCTGGTCAACTTCATTTCATTTGTTAATAAATATCCATTCCTGCATTTCAGGCCTGCAGAAGGTTTGGACAGGAACAATTTAGGGCTATTAATGAGGTTTAAAAAAATTAGTTATTTCAAACAGGTAATGTCAACAGGTGGTGATAATCATGATTTGTTACAAAAGCAGTACCAGTATCAGCAGTAACAAATGTGTAAGAAAATTATTGAAATGTTTCAAAACAGTGTTCCTCAAAGAAAGATTGGAAGGGATTTACATATTTCTCCCTCTACAGTGCATAATATTCTTAAGCAATTTAAGGAATCTGGAGGAATTTCAATGCATAAAGGGCAAGGACACAGGCCTAAACTGAAGAGGCATGATCTCTGATCCCTCAGACAGCACTGCATCAAGAACCATCATTCATTAATAGGTGATAGAACCCTACAATATGAAGTTACATTCACAAATGCTACTTAAAATGTTACTGTGCACAAATAGAAAGCCTTATGTTAACCATGTCCAGAGACAGCGTCAACTTCTCTGGGCTCAGTGGCATCTAGGATGGATCATCACACAGTGTAAATGTGTATTGTGGTTACACCAATCAGTATTCCAGACCTTTTTTGGAAGAAATGGATAACGTGTGCTCCTGGCCAAAGACAATCCTACAAATCCTTTGACTTTGTGCGAGTGTACCTAGAAGAATAGAATAGAATAGAATAGAATATATTTATGTACAATGAGATTAAAGCCACTTCTTTCCAGTGCAACACATACGAAAAAATATGACACAAAGAAATGTGCAAAACGGTGCAAAGTAAGAGGTAGATATAAGTAAGAGGTAGAATAAATAGATACTGTTAAAATACAGTTGTTATTGCACATAATCCAATATTGCACATAGTGCATGTAGGTAGCGAGTGTATCTTGTTCCACATTATACGAATGTTGCATAATAGTGGAATCTAAAAAGGAGTTACTAATAGATGGAGATTATGGCACAGTAGATGTAGAGAAGACCAGAGGGTGATGATGTGTGGAGATCAGACTATAGATCGGTGCATGCATGAATTTAGTGTGGTTATGGTTTTGGGGTAAAAACTGTTCTTGAGTCTGTTGGTTCTTGATCTGATGCACCTGTAGCGCTTCCCTGAGGGCAACAAATCAAACAGTCTGAAGCCAGGGTGGGAGTAGTCCTTGATGATGGCATTTGCTTTGCTGATGCAGCGTGAGGTGTAAATGTCTATCAGGGAGGGGAGAGGGCGACCAATGATCTCCTGTGCTGACTTTACCACTCTCTGAAGCCTCTTCCTGTCTTCCACCGTGCAGCTGCCATACCATGCTGTAATACAGTATGTCAGCAGGCTCTCGATCGACGAACGGTAGAAGGTCAGCAGCAGGTTGGTGTCTAGGTTGTATTTCCTAAGGACTTTCAGGAAGTGTAGCCACTGTTGAACCTTCTTGATGACCGTTGTAGTGTTCTCTGTCCAGGAGATAGCAGAAGAGAACAGGATGCCAAGAAACCGGAAGGTGTGGATCCTCTCCACATACTCGCCATTGATGTACACAGGGGCTAGGTCTGTGCTGGGCTTCCTGAAGTCGACAATGATTTCTTTGGTTTTCCTGGTGTTCAGGGCCAGGTTATTCTCAGAACACCAGGCTTCGAAGCATCAGGACCTCCTGTCTGTAGGCTGCCTCGTCATCCTTTGAGATGAGCCCGACCACTGTGGTGTTGTCAGCATACTTGATGATAAGGTTGTTGTCGTGGGCCGGACTGCAGTCATGGGTGTAGAGACAGTATAGCAGGGGGCTTAGCACACAGCCCTGTGGGGAGCCGGTGCTCAGCGTGCAAGTGGAGGAGAGGTGAGGGCCAAGTCTCACAGTCTGGGGCCGGTTGGTGAGAAAGTCCTTGATCCAGGCACAAGTGAGAGATGGAAGGCCGAGGGAGACCAGTTTGGTGATTAAAAATATCTGGAATAATTGTGTTAAAAGCTGAGCTGTAATCCACGAAGAGCATTCGGACGTAACTCTGCTGCTGCTCCAGGTGGCTCAGCACAGTGTGGAGAGTTACGGCGATGGCGTCCTCTGTGGATCTGTTTGTGCGATATGCGAACTGGTGGGGGTCGAAGTCTGGAGGAAGATAGTCCTTGATGTGTTGGAGAACCAGCCTCTCGAAGCACTTCATGATTACCGGAGTGAGGGCCACAGGGCGATAATCATTCAGACTGTTGATGGGAGTCTTTTTCGGCACTGGAATAATTGTGGCTGTTTTTAGACAGGGTGGGATGACTGCCTGAGCCAGAGAGAGGTTGAAGATTCTGGTGAAGGTACAAACAAGCGGATGAGCACACGCTTTAAGCACCTTGCCAGGTACTCCATCTGGGCCGGTAGCCTTCTTAGGGTTCACTGCCAAGAGCACAGGTCTGACATCATGCTCCCGTACAGTGAGTGTAGTAATGCAGGAACCAGGTGAGGGTGGGAGCAGGGCTGGAGCAGGTGAGTGCTGCTGTGGTTTGTCGAAGCGTGCAAAGAAGTAATTTAGCTCCTCTGCCAGCAGCGCACTCTGATCTGCTGTCGTCACACCACAGCCTCTGTAGTTTGTGATGTCTTGGATGCCTTGCCACACCTTCCGTGTATTGTTGCTGCTCAGGTGGGACTCTATACTCCTCTTATGGTCCGCTTTGGCAGCTTTTATTTCTCTTCTCAGGTCAGCTCGAGCAGCCCTGTACAGACCTCTGTCACCTGACCTGAAGGCAGAATCACGGGCTCTGATGAGTGTGCGGACCTGGCTGGTCATCCAGGGTTTCTGGTTTGGGAAAACCCAAATGTTTTTGTCCACAGTCACATTCCCGATGCAGAACTTGATATGGTCCAGTACCGTTCCTGTGAATGTTTCCAGCTCATGATGTTAAATTGCGTCCCAGTCAGTCTGTTCAAAGCAGTCCTGTAGTTGGTGGAGTGCATTTCCAGGCCAGGATGTAACAGTCTTTATAATGGGCCAGGCACTGCGTTTGCGGGTGGTGTAAGCTGGGGAGAGCAGGAGGGAGAGATGGTCTGACTGTCCTAGGTGGGGGAGGGGTATGGCTCGGTATGCATGCTTGATGTTGGAGTAAACATGATCCAGAGTGTTCACCCCTCTAGTAGAACATTTAACATGTTGATGAAATTTCGGGAGTACAGTCTTCAAGTTGGCTTTGTTGAAATCTACTGCAATTATATGAACACCATCGGGGTGGGCCCGCTGCTGTTTGTTTATGGTGTTCAGGAGGAGCAAGAGAGCCCTCTTTGTATTAGAGTCAGGTGGAATGTAGACAGCCGTGATAATCACCACTGTTAGTTCTCTCGGTAGAAAGAATGGCCGGCATCTTACTGACATGTACTCAAGGTCTGGGCAACAGTGTTTGTCTATAATTGTCCCGTTGTTACACCAGTTATCATTCATGTAAATACAGAGTCCCCCTCCCCTGCTCTTACCGGACTTCTCAGTCCTGTCCCAGCAAAGCAGAGTGCGGCTAGCTAGCTGCATGCTAGCATCGGATATTCAGGGGTGAAGCCAGGTTTCGGTGATGATTAAAAGACAGCAGTCACGAACGTAGTGGTTCCCAGGGATGTGTAATTCCAAGTCATCCATTTTATGGACCAGTGACCTGCCATTGGAGAGATACAGGCTCGGAAGAGGTGGCTTGTGTGGTTGTTGTCTTAGCCTTAGCATAATACCGGACCTGCGGGCCCGCTTCTGCTTCCTCTCCCTTTTCCTTCTGCGCTGCCTCCCAGACCCAACAACTGTCCAATTATCACTCGTAGCTCAAAGAAGCGCTTAAGTACTGCACCTCTGCTTAACCACCGCACGTCAGTGTGGTATGGTAGGCCAGCATGAATGTCATTATCACTGAGAAATGTGTCAAACTGACGGTGATTTAGCCCGCACGCTCTGATGAAATTGACAGTTTTCACAACCACATTCATAACATGGTCCATTTGCAGTGTTTTACAACATAACGCCTCCTGATGTAAAATACAATGAAATATCCAAAACTCTTGTCCTCCATTTGCAGTCTGTACTTTGTCACGGAATTTTGTGGCAACGCCTGCCTTTCTCCCGACCATTGATGGCGCAACCGTTCGGTGCCAGGCTCACACGGCTACGTGACCAGTCCGCTCCCATCCCACTTGTTCCTCGCTCCAACGAGAGCCGCTGAAAATGTCATCTGCTGTTGGTGGTGTCATTCATGGCAACCAATTCAAGCAGCTCCTCGCTGATGGGTAAAAGTTTCATCAACACCTCTAATGAATATGGCCAGTTGAGCAATATCTGTGACATCGGTACTCTCATCTATTGCAATTGAAAATGGCGATAAATGACTTGATTTTTCTCTTTCGTGGCCTTCTCAATTCACTTGAGAGTTCTGTCACCCGATCTGCGACAGTGTTCCTTGTTAGACTAATGTTGGCAAAAGCAGGTCGCTTTTCAGGGCACACGACTTCTGCAGCCTTCAGCATGCATGTTTTTACAAACTCCCCATCAGAAAATGGCTTGGATGCCTGCACCAGCTCGGTGGCAATAATGTAGCTGGCTCTTACAGCCTCATCAGAAATATCGCGGCTGCGTGTAAAAGTAGACTGCTGTTTCTTCAGACCAGCGACCAATTTGTTTATCTCGTCTTTCCTTATTTGTCCTTTCAAGTGGTCATACTTTTCTTTATGATGAGTCTCATAGTGGCGCCGAATATTAACTCTTTGAACACTGCACTTGCTGAATACATTACCAAGCACACTGGTTTTGTGGTTCACTTCCGTGAATAAATACTTCTCAGTCCATTTTTCCTGAAAAACTCTGCATTCCGTGTCCACTTTTCTTTTTTTTGACAGTGCCATTTTGGGAAGGGTGTGTTGACAGATAACTTGTTTAGTAGTGGTGAATGGTGAAGTAAGATTGCCGGTTTATTTTTACTTGGACGCATCACGTTGCAAATGTTTACATGACTAACTCGTATCAGTGCCGCATGCTGGACGTGAGCGCTTTTATACATTTACTGCCCTCTAGCGGCCGGAGGGAGCATTTGGTTTGTATTTATTTTAAAAAATCACAATTTTTAATAGAAATGAGCTAGAGACTTGCTTATTTTTTTGACATACTCAGAAATTTATGCCGGGCCGGATTAAATCATCCAACGGGCCGGGTCCGGCCCGCGGGCCTTATGTTTGACATGCCTGCCCTATGGGAAATTTAACTTGTCACAGAAGTACAAGATTTAGAAAAGAGCAGGAATTAATAGAAAATATAATTTCTCACACAATGTGTAAGCAGTTTGCACTAAAAAACGGAATCACATTCTTATTCAATTGCATAAGAATGTTATTGCAGAGAAACAAAAAAACATTTACACTTATAATTGGCATAATTGCACATGATAATATAGCTAGAGATATCAACAAATGATTGAAAAGTAAAAAGTGAATTAAATAAAATAGGTAAGTGCGAGTAATTAAAAAGCCACCTGAGGGATATAAAAACAATTATAATGTGAAGTTTTGGCATCATGGTTACCACAGGCGAATAAAATCTGTAATATTAAGTGCTGTGCAGTCTGATTGCTGATGGGAAGAAAGACATGTGGTAGCCTGTGGTGGAGGAGTCTGTTTCTGAAAGAGCTGCTTAAAGCCCCTACAGACTTATATACTCTCCCACATCCTTTATTTATTCGAGGGGAGTGTCGAAGACGGAGCTCACTGTCTTAACTTGCTTGTTTAGTTTTACTTCTGTCCTATTCTAAGATTCTACCTCCCCAGCACACCACTACGTATAAGATAGCTGATGCTATCACGGTGTCATAAAACTTTCTTAACAGTGGTCTGCAAAGGACCTCAGTCTTCTCAGAAGTTGGAGACAACCATGGCCCTTCGTGTACAGGACATGCGAGCTGCTAGACCAGACCAGTTTGTTGTTGAGGTAAACACTCATTTTTTATTTAGTATTTATACTCCCTCATCATCTCAGTATCCAATCCCTGGGTAATCACAGGTGCGCTCTAAGGTGACCTTTTTCAGAAGTCAGTCACTTCCTTTGACTTACTGGTGTTAATGTGGAGCGCACTTACTTCACACCATGCTACAAATTCCTTGATGACCCTCCTGTTCTCCTGATGGCTATATCATCTGAAAACCTTTGGAGGTAGCAGGTATCTGAGTTCTGAAGTCCGATGTACAGGGTGAAGAGGAAAGGAGAGAGCACTGTCAGACACAGTCCTGAAGCCTCATGTGCTGTGTCACTGCAGGTAGTCACTGCAGCGGGGTGGTAGTCAACCCCAGCTCCCTTCAGCTTCCCCCTGAGCAGTAATGGCTGTATTGTGTTGAAGACGCTGGAGTAGTCAGAAAACATGACCTTAATACCACTCCCAGGGTTCAGAAGATGTGAGATGGATCTGACTGCATCCTCCACTCCAGTGCCGGTTTGGTTGGCACACTCTCCAAACTTAGGCTCAGATAGGACATGTACAGAACCACCCCACACAGCTGGTGTGCACAGTACTTGATGAGTCTAGAGCTGATGCGATCAGGACCCTTGTTCCTCCTGAGATCCCTCCATACCTGCTTTTTTACCAGCTATTATGGAGATAAATGGGGAAGAAGTGTGGGTGAGATTGAGGTGTGGAAGACGGCGGGGTTGGGGTGTTTGGTGTGCTCTGGTAATGAGTGAGTAGGGATAGAGTTGCACAAGGAGGATGCCACTGATGTCCTGGGTGACATGGGGGAGGCAGAGTGTAGGAGACCCTGGAGGGACTTTCCAATCTAATGAAAAACAATTTTTGCTCATTAGCCCATGTCTGGTCTCCACATACTGATCCCCTTGGATTGAAAAGATGATTGTTCTTTTTTTCTCCGTCATTTCCCTGTATTTGTTCTTGCATTCCTTTCTTTTCTTTTTAAGTTATTTTTTAATTCTCTTCATCTTCTATTTATCCTTTGGTCTGGGTATTTCTAGCGTCGGTCCCAAGCCCGGATAAATGGTGAGGGTTGTGTCAGGAAGGGCATCCGGTGTAAAACATTTGCTAAATAAAGTATGTGAGTTCATAGTAATTTCACCATACCGGATCGGTCGCGGCTTGGGTTAACAACGACCGCCACTGGTACTGGTAGCAAACAGGGTACCAGTGGAAATTGGACTACTATTAGACGAAGACGAGGGAAGCGTGTGAGGAGACAGAGAGAAATCAGGAGGGGGCAGAATATAGCACTGAGGGTAGCAACCCTAAATGTAGGGACGATGACAGGGAAAGGTAGAGAGCTGGCTGATATGATGCAGAGGAGAAAGGTCGATGTTTTGTGTGTGCAGGAGAAAAAGTGGAATGGTAGCAAGGCTCGATGCATTGGTGCAGGGTTTAAACTGTTCTACCATGGTGTGGATAGGAAGAGAAATGGAGTTGGTGTGGTCCTGAAGGAGGACTATGTAAAGAATGTTGTTGAGGTGAAAAGGGTGTCAGATAGGATAATATGTCTGAAGTGAGGGTGTAATGGTGAATGTTGTTAGTGGCTATGCACCACAAGTTGGCTGTGAATTAGAAGAGAGAGAGATTCTGGGGGG
>JAJAGP010001509.1:130341-166842 GCA_025084515.1 Ancistrus triradiatus
TATATATATATATATATATATACATAAAATACATGTACATGTTACTACGTTATTATACATTATTGTTATTAAACATATACATGTTAAACATATGCACACACATGTATATGTGTATCAGAAGCACAGCTGATGAAGCATCTCTGCCCGAAACATCTTATTTTACCAATATATCTTACATGTTTACATATCGAATAGTCGAGATCTCACCCAACGTGACTGTGCAGTCATTACTGCAGGTCTCTAATCTTGTTTAAAATGACTGTATTCTAGTTATATTTTTATTTGACAATGTTTGGTGTCAAGTTTTACATTACTGATCAAAACCGTATTTCCTTTTATAACACTTTCATGATATACTAACAAAATTTGACAGAAGTTTGACAAGTTATTTATTGAAGTATTGTGTAATATATTATAATATTAGATACTAAATAGATATTATAAAGACCTTTATAATCCAAGGTCAGTTATGATGTCAGTGACTTCTGACCTGCTCAGGTTCATACGATATGCCTACAGACAAAAAAAAATTACAATACTTTGAATGACCCAAGGACAGGTCATGACAAAAACAAACAAACAAGAGGGCAAAATTGGGATTCATGTGTGAAACAAAAAATCACTGCTAACCAAAAGGACCATGTTTATGGTCGTCAGGCTTTTGGGGATAATTTGCTGTAGACTGATAATTACAAAGTGGAAGATTTTGGGAGACATGGGTCACCATGCATGCGTAACACAACAATCCACAATAAGAGCATCACACGAGCAGCCAAGCATGGTGCTACTTTTGTAATACTTTGCTGTTCTGATCCAGGATAACTTGCAGTCACTGATGAAAGTATGAATTCTGCTCTGCACTAAAAATTCATGAAGGAGAAACTGTAGATATCAGTGTGAGCTGAAGCTCATTAGAATTTGAGTTTTGCAGCAAGGCACAAGCAAGTCCAAATCTTGATGGGTTATATGAAACTAAATTAAGATTTTGGAGTGACCTAGTCCTTTTATTTTTTTACTCCTATTTATATAGCGCTTTTTACAATGGAGCATTGTCTCAAAGCAACTTTACAAGTTTAGATTTAAATCTCCTAATAACTACGTCCAATCCCAAATTGAGCAAGCCTATGGCGAGGAAAAACTCCCTAAGTGTTATGAGGAAGAAACCTTGGGAAGACCAAACTCAAAAGTCATGGAGTCATAGTTCGAATAAAATGTGAAATATGCACATCGGCATTAAGTGGCCCGGGTATGATGGGGCTGGAGCTGATGACAAAACAGCTTGAGTGAAGCTGCAGCGGATGAACATCATGTGTGGGGCTGGAACTGGTACCAGAACACAGCTCGGAGAGAAAACAGAAAATGTCCTGATCTGAAACCCACACAGGTACTGTGTCAGGACCTTAAATGAGCACTTCATGCTAAAAAGCCTCCTAAATGAAGAATAGACAACATAATATACAATTTTCCTTCCATAAATGAAGTAATTATTTAAAACTGTTTTGTTGAGTCATGTTTTATGCCTTATATAAAATTTTGTATGTGCATCTGAAACCATTTAGTTTGACAAATTAATTAAATTAAGTTAACACTACTGCCAAACAGTGGTGCAACGGTTAGCTAGATTGCCTTACAGTTCCAGTATCCCCAATTCGATCATAACCTCAGACGCCAGTGTGGAGTTTGCATGTCCTCCCCATGTCAGTGTGGGTTTAATCCAGGTGCTCCAGTTTCCTCCTATAGTCCAAACACATGCATTATCTTAATTGATTATGTTAAACTGGCCATTTCATGACAAGCATAAGGTTTAAATAAAGATTATTCATTCATTCATTCATTCATTCATTTCCTTACCGCATAATCCTGTTCAGGTCGCAGGAAAGCCAGGCCTAGCCAATGTAACTCATTGCCGCACTGCATGACCATTTTTATGACCATGGATAACTAAGTTTGAAAAACCAGATTGCTATATGCATGTTTAAAGTTGTTATATAAATATATGTGTAAATAATATAACTTTTTCAATTTTTTCAAAATAACAATTACCAAATACATGCTTGATTTTTATGTTCTAACATATGCCCATACAAAATCCTTACACTTCAGTAAACCTTGATTTTGAATTGAATCAAGGTTTATTGATTGAGTAATTTGATTCTTACATTAGGCTGCCCAAGGAGGGTTGCTTATTCATGGATCCATACAGCATGATCCATGGATTGGTTAGAGATGCACACTTTGATTGGTATTCATCAAAATGCCAAATAATGTTTCTCAAATTTCCATGTTAGTTATTAAATTTTACAAGGTTTGTTTATTATTGCAGCTAGTGTTATGACAGTATGTATCTATTATTTTACTTGTTGAAATGCATTGTTTCATAGGTAAACTGAGCCACACAGAGTTGGTGAAATATGGCCTTGCTGACGTAATTGAAAATCCAGGAATCATCACTGATATTGGAATGAAAGCTGTTAATGAAGTGTTTCCATTCATTAAGTATCTCGTTATTTATAATTGTCCACATCTTCACAACTCACACCACTGGATTACAGGTATTTCTTGCCTTGATGTCTTGATCATTTCTTAAATACTGTACTGTACATACTGTAAAAATAAGTGTGAACCCCTTGCTCTGTCTTGCTTGATTATGCAGGCTATGAATTAAGTCTTTTTTAAAACATAATTCTGCCTCACTAGTAAACATTTTACCAACTGCAGTAGCAGAACAGAATTTGTGCTGTTGGCATTTACCTAAATCATCTGCATGTTGTGTTGATGTTGTACATGTTAGACATTCATTGGTATGATTTTCTTATCGCTGTATTTTAGCATATTGGTTGAACCATATAGTAATCACATTGCTTTTGTAAATAGCCATCCATGTCACGGAAATATAGGTAATTATAAAATTGACATTATTCAGGAAAACCATCATATAAAGGCATTCATTTGGGGTTTGGTTTTGTGTTAATAAACAGGTTGTGACTGTGGATAGCTGAATAATATTTAAATTACACATGGACAGATTAGATAAATTTTGCGAACCTTGTCCCTGTCTCTCTCCATATAACCACTGAAATTACACTTTTGTGTTCAAAGTTGCAGTTCTCTTTCTAAACAATGACTTGCTGCTGAATGACTTGATAAATGATTTTATGAAGAGTAGAAAGAACCCTTGCCTCAACACTGCCAACTACAGAAATCTTTCTAGAATTTCAATCCTAGTATTTTTGACATATACAGTGGTGGTTAAAAGTTTGTGAACCCTTTAGAATTTTATTTCTGCATAAATATGATCTAAAACATCATCAGTCCTAAAAGTAGATAAAGAGAATCCAGTTAAACAATTGAGACAAAAATATTATACGTGGTCATTTATTTATTCTAGAAAATGATCCAATATTACATATTAGTGAGTGGCAAAAGTATGTGATCTTTTGCTTTCAGTATCTGGTGTGATCCCACCCCCCTGCACATCACATCTGCTTGGATGAATTTTCGCCCATTCCTCAATACAGAATAGCTGCAACTCTGGGATGTTCGTGGGTTTCATCAATTTGACTGTTCGATTTAGGCCCTTCCACAACATTTCGATTAGATTAAGGTCAGGACTTTGACTTGGCCATTCCAAAACATTAACTTTATTATTCTTTAACCATTCTTTGGTAGAACGACTTGTGTTCTTAGGGTCGTTGTCTTGCTGCATGACCCACCTTCTCTTGAGATGCCTTCAGTTGCTTAGAAGTTACCCTGGGTACCATTATACACCTTGCTCTTGGAGTGATCTTTGTTGGTCGACCACTCCTGGGGAGGGTAATAATGGTCTTGTAATGGTTTTGTAACCTTTAACAGCCAGATGAGCATCAACAACTCTCTTTCTGAGGTCCTTTTTCTGAGAAATCTCGTTCGTGCCAAGATACACTTCCACAAGCATGTGTTGTGAAGAGCAGACTTGGATAGATCCCTGTTCTTTAAATAAAACAGGGTGCCCACTGACACCTGATTGTCATCCCATTGATTGAAAACACCTGACTCTAATCCTAGAGGCTGACATACTTTTGCCACTATGTACAGTGCCTTGCAAAAGTATTCGGCCCCCTTGAACTTTTCAACCTTTTGCCACATTTTAAACATAAAGATATGAAATGGTAATTTTTTGTGAAGAATCAACAACAAATGGGACACAACCGTGAAGTGGAACGAAATTTATTGGATATTTTAAACTGTTTTTAGAAATAAAAAACTGAAAAGTGGGGCGTGCAAAATTATTCGGCCCCTTTGCGTTAATACTTTGTAGCGCCATCTTTTGCTGCGATTACAGCTGGAAGTCGCTTGGGGTATGTCTCTATCAGTTTTGCACATCGAGAGAATGAAATTTTTGCCCATTCTTCCTTGCAAAACAGCTCGAGCTCAGTGAGGTTGGATGGAGAGCATTTGTGAACAGCAGTTTTCAGCTCTTTCCACAGATTCTTGATTGAATTCAGGTCTGGACTTTGCCTTGGCCATTTTAACACCTGGATATGTTTATTTGTGAACCATTCCATTCCATCATTGTCTTGTTGGAAGATAAATCTCCGTCCCAGTCTCAGGTCTTTGGCAGACTCCAACAGGTTTTCTTCCAAAATGGTCTTGTATTTGGCTCCATCCATCTTCCCATCAATTTTAACCATCTTCCCTGTCCCTGCTGAAGAAAAGCAGGCCCAAACCATGATGCTGCCACCACCATGTTTGACAGTGGGGATGGTGCGTTCAGGGTGATGAGCTGTGTTGCTTTTACGCCAAACATAACGTTTTGCATTGTGGCCACAAAGTTCGTCTGACCACACACCTTCTTTCCACATTTTTGGTGTGTCTCCCAGTGCTGTGGCAAACTTTTTATGATATCTTTGAGAAATGGCTTTCCTTCTTGCCACTTCCATAAATGCCAGATTGTGCGTGTATGACTATGAACTGATTGTTTGTCCTAAGGACAGAGTCTCCCACTCGCTGTAATCCTGCAGTTCATGCCAGAGTGATCAGTGGATGGGCCTCTTGGCTGCATCTCTGATCAGTCTTCTCCTTGTTTGAGCTGAAGGTTTAGAGGGACGGCCGGGTCTTGGTAGATTTGCAGTGGTCTGATACTCCTTCCATTTCAATATGATTGCTTGCACAGTGCTCCTTGAGATGTTTAAAGCTTGGGAAATCTTTTTGTATCCAAATCTGGCTTTAAACCTCTCCACAACAGTATCTCGGACCTGCCTGGTGTGTTCCTTGGTCTTCATGATGCTCTCTGCGCTTTAAGCAGAACTCTGAGACTATCACAGAGCATGTGCATTTATACGGAGAGTTGATTACACACAGGTGGATTCTATTTATCATCATCAGTCATTTAGGTCAACATTGGATTATTCAGAGATCCTCACTGAACTTCTGGAGTGAGTTTGCTGCACTGAAAGTAAAGGGGCCGAATAATTTTGCACGCCCATTTTTTCAGTTTTTTATTTCTAAAAAAAGCTTAAAATATCCAATCGATTTCGTTCTACTTCACGATTGTGTCCCACTTGTTGTTGATTCTTCACAAAAAATTATTCATATCTTTATGTTTAAAGCCTGAAATGTGGCAAAAGGTTGAGAAGTTCAAGGGGGCCGAATACTTTTGCAAGGCACTGTAATATTGACAATATGTAATAAGGCACGAGAGGGTGTGCATTATTGTGAATATATCACAGGAAAGAGGCGTTGTTACAATAATTATTGTTGTCACAATAATGCACACCCTCTCGTGCCTTATTGCTTTTATACCACAGTTCCGTTATCGTCATTTATTGTTAGATTTTAAGATTAAAAAAGGACAGAAAAAACGATTTTGTTTATCACCCTTCCGCGAGGTAAAATAGTTCCATTCTATTGTTACCTTGAGTGTTACCTTGCGGCTAAGCCCTTCAGTCATTAAGTCGAGGAACAGAATTACCCATAACTGTTTATTATTCAGACAATAAACACAAATATATCGATTGGTAAGTTTGAATTTATTGAGAAAAGAAAGTTTATTTACATTTAGCAAATAAAATAGGTCGGGTTTACAAGGCAAGCTGTTACTAAGATGCACTATTCTACCGACTGAAGCAAATCGGAGTGAGATCCCGGTGTTATAACCAAAGTGTAGAATCCCGTTTGATTAGCGATTATAAATTTTTATAATCTGTTAATGTTAAAAGCTGTTAATGTTAATATGATCAGTCAGAAATGTAACGGCAGTGTTACAGAGCATCAGCAGCTTCTCTGGGCTAAGGGCTGGACTTACAGATAACGTACCTGTCAGATCAATGAACGCCCGATTAGCCGTGCATGGTGTTTAATGAAAGATGCAGAGTTTAGCTCCAGCAAACGACGTCTGTGTGAGTGATGAAGCTGATTCAGTTCATATTTGTTGATGGGACTAAAACTGATCTTCAGTCTCGTTGCTCTTCAGTCGAGCTGTGAATTCATTAAGAGCCGGATGTTTGATTTAAAGGACTGACTTCGTTTCGCTTTTCCAGCGCTTCCAAATCCTAAAGGTGATAAACCTTTGGCTCAGGTGGTCATTAATAGCTTCATCTTCCAAGTTCATATCGTTTTCAAAACTAATAGATTTTATAAACTATTTATAGTTTTCATTTCGGCAGTGTTTTACTCATTATAACTTGGCTGCTTTTTCTGGCGGGCGTCGTTGCTAGGTTACGTGTGTGCCGCGGATTAATACTTATAGAGCGTCGGTCACAGTGCCGTTATTGTCGATAATGTCACGGCGGAAGACGTCTCTCAGTCAATCAGATTGCGGGGTCAGAACTAACTGTGGTATGATATTGGATAATTTTCTTCAATAAATAAATGACCAAGTGTAATATTTTTGTCTCATCTGTTTAACTGGGTTCTCTTTACTTTTAGCACTTGTGAAAACCTGATGATGTTTTAGGTCATATTCATACAGAAATCTAGAAAATTCTGAAGAATTCACAAACATGCAAGCACCACTGTAATCAAAAAATGACATCATATAGGGTCCAGTTATACAGTTGATACAGTCATACCGATGATCTGAAGTGATAGCTTTTGAAAACCAGAATTGCCAAGGTAATTTGTTTACCTGTCAGTAGTATTAACTATGTTAAACCTTATTGAAGTATGAAGTTGATATTGGTAATTTTATTTAAATTCATCAGAAAGCCTTGATGTTTCAAATAATTTACAGTAAGAAAATCAGCATTCTTGGAGTAAGTTCATATGTTAGATCAACCACACTCAAGTTTTGCTGGAAATCAACACTGAGTGCTCATAACACCATCAATCCATAAATTTTGGGTTATGTGTAAAAGGAATGATTTACGTATGGTTTACCCAATCTAGTTTTTAATAACCAAGCAATCAACCAAGCAATGACTGATTACTAGCAGATTATATGTACTATAAAATTATCAGATCTGTCAAAAAAAAAAAAAGGTAAACTTTCAAATCAGAATTTCCACTATGTTTCCTCTCTTTAGTATTGACTCTAGTTTGTTGGCAAAAACACAATATTTAAACATGTATGTAGTTTTACATAGTTAATAGACTCACACATTGATTTTTCCATCAGACCGTTCTTGTTGGAGCAGATTGGTGGATCTTACTCTAGTGCGCTGTCATGCCATTAAGCTTGAATCCTTTAGCCAGTTTATTGAAATGCTCCCCAACCTGGAGTTCATCTCTCTAGACCAGATGTTTCGTGAGCCCCCCAAGGTGAGTGTGGCACATTTACCATACATGTGTAAGCCTACAAAGTTTAGCAAATTTTAATACTACAATAGTATCTGGTTAATATACCAGTAGAAACCAAAATATTTTTTGTAGTATAAACATACTGGTGATTACTCATTGACAGTTATGCTAAAACAAATGTTTGTTTTGAACATTTATGGTGTCATTCACTCTGTACACGCCAAAGCAAGAAACTGGTTGCTTCTTTTTTCAGGGTTGTGCTAGGGTTGGTCTGAGTGCTGGCACAGGCATTGGAGTATCCTCTGCTTTGGTCAGTAATCAGAACCAGGCAAATAACATTCACCAGAACAACAACAATGCCAATGTTCCTCCAAATAATGACAATCCTGTTGACATGCCACCACACTTTGAAGGTATGCTATTCTTTTTTATAAACATTAAAGTCTAGTCCCAATTTACCATGTTTAATAACATGTTCCAGTTCTTCCAAGCTGCGATGTTGAATTCCTGAGCAAGGCAGTTATTCCTCAGTGCACTGAGGCGGTGGCAGTATAAGCAGACGGTATGCATAGTTCAAGTGCAAAATAAACAGTTTATTAACTAAAGAGTCTCCAAAAAAGGCAGGCAAGCCAAGAAAATGATAATCAACTGATAATGATAACAACCATGAATAATAATAATAATAATAATAATAATAATAATGATGATGATGATGATATAAAACAACCAAGGAAAGACACAGCGAACCGAAACACAAGGGCAACAAAGGAAAATCTAACGACGGCCACGAGGGAGCAGATATCGTCGACTGTGGGAAGTTAGCGAGGCTAGCAATAGCAACCGGAGGAAGAGGGGACGCTAACGTGGCTAGCAGTAGGAGCCGGATAGGACGCAGCGCTAACGAGGCTAGCGGTAGCAATCAGATAGAACGGTGTGCTAACGAGGCTAGCGATAGCAACCGGATTAAGAGGGGAACGCTAACGTGGCCCAATCGTCCACAAACGTAAAATTCCCCTTCTGGCCGCGGCACATAACACTGAGCTCTTGATAGTGTTTACTTAAATGCTGTAAAAGAAATGGTATTGTATCTGAATCTACTTTGGACTGATTTCATTTACACTTTTCATGAATATGCACCAAGATGAAGAAGTACCAAGATAAGATGGGCAAGTTTCAAGTCAAGTCCCAAGTCGTATTCAAGTTACCAAATGCCAGATGGGGTTGTTTTTAGGGTTGTATCATTTGCATTTTATCAATTCCGATTCTCCTTATCGATACCAGTTCTTATCGATTTTCGATTCCAAAATGGTTTCGAATTCCTAGGTCATCAGTGACCTTGGAACACCAAACATCAAACAGTTACTATTGGTCATAAGTAATCTCTACTGCTGAAATGGCGAACATGTGGTCCAAAGGGAACGTAATCATTTTTACATTAAGCATTTAATTATAATAGGTTTAAATACTAAGAAAAAAGGTTAACATGTACTCATTGACAAAAAAAATAAAGCACCCAAATGGAGATGTCAGATCGTTGCAAAATTCGGCATGCGGTTACATCGCAGGCAGATAAACTATACTGCCAAAAGTATTCACTCACCCATCCAAATCAATGAATTCAGGTGATCCAGTCACCACTTCTCTGGCCACAGATGTATAAAATCAAGCACCTGGACATGCATAACGCTTCTACAAACATATGTGAAAAAATGGGTTGACCTCAGGAGCTCAGTCAATTCCAGCATGGTACCGTGATAGGATGCAACATGTGCAACATGTCCACTCATGAAATTTCCTCTTTACTAAATATTCCACAGTCAACTGTCAGTGGTATTATAACGGAAGCGATTGGGAATGACAGCAACACAGCCACGAAGTGGTAGGCCACGTAAAATGACAGCGGGGTCAGCAGATTCTAAGGCGCATAGTGCACAGAAGTCAGCAGTTTTCTGCAGAGTCAATCGCCAGAGACCTCCAGACTTGTGGCCTTCAGATTAGCTCAAGAACAGTGCGTCAAGAGCTTCATGGAATGGCTTTTTATGGTTTGGGGATGTTCCAACATGATGTAAATCTTAGTGAGAGATTGTTGACTGCTAGACATGCCTCTATGATGCACTCAGACATTTTGTCCCATTGAGAGACATTGAGAGGGGGTGCATGATTGGACTGAGAGAGACAGGATGGCCATTTCGATGAATTGTCCACCATCTGGGCCATTCTGACCTACCTGTTAGGAGATGTTGGGAGCAGTGGTTCCGTGAGGGCACACAGCGAACAGACTCTGGATGACCCAGACAGACCACCAGTAGACAGAATTGCTGACACATAATGGGCGCCATGGAAACAACCGGCATCTGGATGATGGACAATGAAACTGTGGGATCTGCTCGTGCTTATGAGTGAATCTCATTCCCAAGAATAATGTTTCCTCAGCTTGGAACACTTCCTTAGCCTGCCCGGTCAGCAGATTTATCACCAATCGAGCATTTATGGGACCATCTGGGATGGCAGATTTGGCAAACTATGAGTGTGGAAGATCTACAGGCACAGGTGTGGACATATGTGTTCTAGAGGCATGTCTAGCAGTCAATGATCTCTCGGGGCGGTACGGTGGTTCAGTGGGTAGCAAAGTCCAAAGACATGCATGTTAAGTTAATTGACTACACTAAATTGGCATAGACTTGAGTGTATGAGTGACTTGTCTTGTGCTAACCTTGTGTATGGATGTAACCTTGTGTGTGTCGCTGAACATGACCACTGATGCTGATAGCAACGTTAAATAAATGAATAAACATAAACAATGATCTCTCACCAAGAGGTACACTACCCAAAAGTAGACTCTGAGAGCCTTACGAAGTGGAGCGGGGTAAGCACTCTTACACCTTCTTGTGGCAAAACCCAGTGTCTAATCAGACCACAACTGTAATGATTTACATATCTGCCTGAGACATAACTGCATGCTGAGTTTTAAAGCAATCTGACATTTCTATCTGCGGGATTTATTTTTTAGTCAATGGGTGTAAACATTACTTTCTTTTGGATCACAGATTTTGGATTTTTTTTATGTTTTACTTTTTTCTGCCATTTTAACTGATCTGGCTGGCTGACAAACACACTCATACTCACATTTCATAAATACATGTCTGGGATTTGTAACAAACCAGACCACTTAAAAATCAGTTGAAAATTATGAGATGCACAAGGTTGCACAACTGTGTGAGATGCACAACTGTGAGGGTAATGGACCGAACAAAATACAGTCCGTTTACAGTTTTAAATGCGTTTTTAGTCTATTGAGTGGTAGCGGTTAAGCAAAATATCTGATGTGTTATAAGTTAACCTTTGCATAGTAGCTCTACTGAAGGTCACCCAGTACGGACACACTTCCAGACACTCACACAGAGGACGCAATGGGTCTCGTTCATGAAACCTAGAGTTTTAGATTTATCTTCTAATATCTACAGCCAATTCCAAACTGAGCAAGCCTAGGGCAGAAGTGGCAATTAAAGTGTTATGAGGAAGAAACCTTGGGAGGACCAAGCCTCCTTGGGTGGCGTAGATGATAAATGTAAGAATGAAACTAATTTATCTAAACAAATAAGTCTTATAGTGATAGTTCAAATAAAATAATGTAAAATATGCATATCGGCATTATGTAGTCTGATACAATACAGAGAAACACATGCACATTCCTTTATACTTAACATACAATTGCCATCTTCCACACCCACGGATAACAAATTACGTCCATATAACGAAGCCTTCGGAATGAAGAACGCAGCAAAAATCGTCCACAATATCTCGATTCTGATGCGGAATAAGGTGTTTTATAGAATGAAGCGCATTCAAATCGACACATTTTATTTTCGTAGTAGTGTTTTGGGTTCTAAAAAAGCAGCTTGACAGGAAATTACATGTTGGCTATATGATTCATCATCATTTTTCTGGCGCCTGTCCTGCCGAATGTGGGGTCCGCCCACTGCCATTTTGATGCGACCGAGAATACTCCAGCCGACGCATCACTCTGTCTGTCGCCAGGGACCACAGTCAAACCAGGCCAATTTTAGTGTAATCAATTAACCTAACTTGCATGTCTTTGGACTGTGGGAGGAAACCGGAGTAAACCCACGCAGCAACGGGGAGGACATGCATACTCCACCCAGAAAGGACCCAGGCCGCTCCACCCTGGGACTGAACCCAGGACCTTCTTGCTGTGAGGCAGCGATGCTACCCACCGAGCCACAGTGCCGCCCATGTTGGCTATATGATTAAACCTACAAAAGTCTAGTCATTATGTTTTCTTACTGATGAGCCAACAATCTCTTATAATGCCACTCACTAAACATCTGCAAGCCGAGCTGTGGGGGTAAAATGTCCCCCGCAATAATTCCTGCTCATGGCATCCTTGTGGTCTTGAAGATTTGGCTGAAATTATTTTATTATTTTTTTAATCATGTTATTTTTAAACAAATATGGTATGATACTGTTGAGGGAGTAAGGCACTCAGCTCTACAGAACTACAGCATAAACCCTCAGCTCTCACAGGAATGGGAGAAAGGACACATCTATACTTTCTCCTACTTAAAGATGAGAGAGGTCTATAATTTTCATCATAGGTACACTTCAACTATGAGGGACAAACTCAGAAAACATTGTACGATTTTTAAAGCAATCATGGTGGGAAATAAGTATTTGGTCACCCACAAACAAGCAAGATTTCTGGCTCTCACAGACCTGTAACTTATTCTTTAAGAAACTCTTCTGTCCTCCACTCATTACCTGTATTAATGGCACCTGTTTGACCTTGTTATCTGTATAAAAGACACCTGTTCACAGCCTCAAATAGTCAGCCACCAAAGTCAACCATGGCCAGACCAAAGAGCTGTCAAAGGACACCAGGAAGAAAATTGTAGACCTGCACCAGGCTGGGAAGAGTGAATCTACAATAGGCAAGCAGGTTGGTGTGAATAAATCAACTGTGGGAATAATGGAAGACATACAAGACCACTGATAATCTTCTTCGATCTGGGGCCCCACATAAGATCTCATCCCGTGGGGTCAAAATGATCATGAGAACAGTGAGAAAAAATCCCAGAACTACACGGAGGGACATGATGAATGACCTGCAGAGAGCTGGGACCAAAGTAACACACTACACTGTGAGGGGCTCAGATCCTGCAGTGCCAGGCATCTTCCTCTGCTTAAGCCAGTACATGTCCACGCCCATCTGAAGTTTACCAGAGAGCATATGAATGACCCAGAAGAGAATTGGGAGAATATCATGTGCTCAGATGAAACCAAAATAGAACTTTTTGGGAACACCTCCACTGGAGGAAGAAGAAACATGTGAAACATGGGGGTGGAAACAGCATGCTTTGGGGCTGTTTTTCTGCAAAGGGGACAGGACAACTGAACAGGGGCCATGTATCGTGAGATTTTAAGCCAAAACCTCCTTCCATCAGTGAGATCATTGAAGATGGAATGTGACTGGGTATTCCAGCATGACAATGATCCCAAACACACTGCACTGCTGGAGTGGCTCCGTAAAAAGCATTTCAAGGTCCTGGAGTGACCTAGCCAGTCTCCAGACCTCAACCCAATAGAAAATTTGTAATGTTCAGCGAAATTACAGCCAGGAAAAAACACATCACACTGTTAAAAAATGAAATCACAAGGATGCTGTGAGCTGGAATTATTGTGGGGACATTTTCCCCCTCCAAACCTTGAGTGTGTTGGTTCGGTAGGCAATGGATCAAACAACTCTGAGGCATATGCAATTCTACAAAACTTAGAAATAATTAGCTAGGATAATTATCACAAGTTCTTTTAATGCATATTAGCAAGCCTAGGGTGACAGTGGCAAGGAAAAACTCCCTAAGTGTTATGAGGAAGAAACCTTGGGAGGACCAAGACTCAAAAAGGGACCCAACCTCCTTGGGCGGCGTGGATGATAAATGTAAGAAGGAAACTAAAGTCATGGAGTCATAGTTCAAATAAAATGTGAAATATGCACATCGACATTAAGTAGTGCGATACACAGAGTCACTCTAGGATACTGAGTCTAAGCGGGAAAGTCGTTGGCGGCAGTTCGACCCCAGTCAACAAGAGGAGATAAAGGGTTACTGTCTTCTGGTGTGGCCTGGGTATGGTGGGACTAGAGCTGATGATGGAAGCAGCTTGAGTGAAGCTGAAGCGGATGAACAACATGTGCGGGACAGGAACTGGTACCGGAACACAGCTTGGAGAGAAAACAGTAAATGCAATTAGTTATTGATTAAAATTACAGTGTCTATTAACAATCAATGATGCCATGTGTAGCACGAGACCCCGGCAGAATTAGCTATAGCACCATAGCTAGAAAGAGGAGAACTGGAAGGTAACACAGCCAAGAGCGATCACATGAGACATCGGCAACCCGACGGGAGGCAGAAGACCGCAACCCAACGTCTCTGATCACCATAAGACTTTTTCACTATGAACCGCCAGCTAGTCTAAGGCAAGGATTCACAAGTCAAGATAAAGAGAACTGAAGCCCAGTTCAGCCAGACCTGACACTCCCGGCTAACGGACAAGGCAGGCAGGCCAGACATGACTTCAGACTCCGGCCCCAGTGACCCAAGCCATGCATCCCAGTCTAAATCTAGTCAAAAGCCTGCGTAAATAAGTATGTATTTAGCTTAGACTTAAAAATTTGGAGTGTCTGAATCTCGAACGAAAGTGGGAAGTTTATTCTATAGTTGGGGGGCCATGTATGAGAAAGCCCTTCCCCTTGCTGTGACTTTTTAATTCTAGGAACTAAAAGAAGTCCTGCACCCTGCAAAGGAAGTAGACGTGATGGATTGTAAGACCCTTAAGAGTTCACTCAGATAATGTGAGGACAGGCCATGTAGATCTTTATAAGTCATAAGAAGTATTTTGTAATCAATGCGGAATTTAACTGGTAACCAGTATAGTGATGATAAAACAGGAGTGATATGATCAAATGCTCTAGTTCAAGTTAGCACTCTGGCAGCTGCATTCTGAACTAATTGAAGTTTATTTATAGATTTACTAGAGCATCTAGTAAGTAAGACGTTACAGTAATCCAACCTTGTGTTACGGGTCGCCGTAATTTTCAGCCCTGGCAATCCCGTTAAACTAATTAATTATTAGTGGGTTTAGGACCCAATATGCAGCTAGCTCTAATAGAAGAAGTATGTAAAATGAAATGAATAAAGAACCCCATGTGATCAGTTAGGTGGATCACGTGGAGATGCAACCAGGAATCAAACACGGGACGCTGAAACGCTGGCTAGAACGCTTAACACAGCGTGCCACACTGAGGATGACGTAACCCAGTGCTCAGCGTCCTGTGAATGTGCGGATGGGCGGGGTGTGCGCACCAGCGAGGTGGCACGAAATGAATGCGCCTTTTAAATAGGCGCTGAATGGAGGGGGGCGCGGCGCACCGAAGCGCGACTCCAGTCTCACAAAAAAAGAACTGTCACTCAGAGTAGGCGCACAGGCGCAGTACGATGCATGGCGCCACAGAGCAAGTAACAGGAGGCGATCACATTTGAGCGATTGCTAAAAGCGAAAGCAAGGGGGGAAAGGACCGTGGGAAATCTCTGTTCCTACACTATCAAACTAATCCCTATCTTACCTCGGGCCTTCAGAATCCCTATGCGACCGATTCCCTAAACGGAACCGGTCTACCGCTAAGACCTTACCGGGCCAGAACCAGTACTGCCTCAAAAAAAGCGGAGCCTCTAGGCAGTCAAGTGATACTGCCTATAATCAAACGCCAGAGCGTCTAGACAGCAAAATAAGTTAGTCTGTCGTTTAATCACCGGAGCGTGTAGACAGCCAACAGTGGTCATGCAGCGACACTGCCAAGCTCATGAGAGGGACTTAAATATCTGGGCTGGGAGGTTTTGCATATCAGTGCAATTGTGCAGGTGCGTGTACGCGATGGCATTAACTGTCAGAGTCACTGGATGGTAACTGATCCGACGCTGCCCTCTAGCATCGGTTAGAGGGTGTGACACCTAACACCTTGAGGTTAGAAACGCATGAACCAGTTTCTTTGCATCATTAAAAGAGAGGATATTTCTAAATTTTGCGATATTACGTAATTGAAAGAATGCAATTCAAGTGATGCTGCTAATGTGTGCATCAAAGGAGAGATCTGAATCAAATATGTCACCTAAGTTTTTTTTTACAGACGGACTGGGCAATACTGGACAGCCATCTAGATTTAGGATAGATGTAGCCAACCTGTCTCTCACAGCCCTGGGTCCCACTAATAGAACCTCCAGTTTTATCTGAGTTAAGTAAGAGAAAATTAAATGACATCCAGTCTGTTATATCCTTTACACAGTCCTCAATTTTGCTGATTGTAAGGCTGTCATTTGGTTTGGCTGATATGTACAGCTGTGTATCATCTGCATAGCAGTGGAAACTAATGCCATGTTTACGAATAACTGAGTCTAGTGGCAGCATGTACAGAGAGAATAAAAGCGGGCCAAGCACTGACCCCTGAGGCACGCCATACTTCACTTTTGAGGGCTTAGACCTTAGATTATTTATATCAGGCATGTCAAACTCAGTTTGGCTCTGGGGCCGGATCCAGACTTTCTGTTCTCAGGTGGGCCGGATCAGTAAAAGAATGTCAACTCCAAATATTTAGCTTTGTTTTTCAGTACTATGCTTTATCATTCAGCCTACATTGTGGCCTACCCTACATATTATAATTAATAGACTGACAGGGATCTTTTCTGAGCACACCCATTTATTCAACCAACAATGGAAAAAAATGATTTTCATGTTTTGGTATGAATTTGTTAACAACTGGGTTTATATTTAACAGTTAATTGAATGCAGTTTTACCCCTGACCAACTCCCACATTTAACACCTCCATGGGAGCTATGAAAAAAATCTTTTCGCCTTAATTTCATACTGCTTTGAAATAAATAAAAACAATCAGTGCTGTGCAATAAGATTAGCTACGTCAGATCAAACCTAGGCTGGGCCCTTACTGAAGCTGAGAAACATACGCACAATTCATTGTCGTTTATATTAAACCAGATTATCTTCTTTTTAATTATCTGTATTCCGAGTGCAACACCCAAATTTTGTGTCATCCCACTTTTTTTCTCCTCTCTAAATGCACTCCTGCAGTCTACTTGCTGCTGCTGTCTCCCTGAAACTTGGCATCTTTTGCCTTCACAAGTGCATCGATATTAGGTGTCAAATCCTGAGTAGTAGCAATTTAACAATGTCATTCAAGTGTTATTTGTTAACTTTGAGCGCTGTCCTTTGTTTTAATTATTATTCATTACCGAAAACACCTGTTCCACAAGATCAGTGTCCCAAACAGGCAAGAACCTTTGCAGCATGGCGTTATTTGGGGTAACCTGGCACGAGATTTGTAAACTTATCCAACCCCACTGACCTAAATTTATCCTTCAATCGGATCGCACTGCAAGTCCATAATCTCGAGTTTGAATGTCAGTGGCATACTCAGACGGCTGCGCTGTAAATGGCAAGCTAAAAAGCCAAATTTTGTTTCTGAAGTTCACCGAATACTAAACCTCTGCTCAAACTCTCGCAGCAAATCTGTTATGTTATCTTTATATTTATCCAATCATTATCATTACGGTCCTGCTTCGACGCACAGCGTGATACAGAGAAATGCGACAAGAGAAATGCGCGGGTGTCCCCAGTTGGATAGCTTCATCTCCCACATTTATAGTTTTCACTTGAACGCACTTATTCTGTCGGAATATTGAGTGACAATGTCTGTTACGCCCTCAATTTAGTGTTAATGTATTTCAAGTGTTGTTTAATTCAACCATGAACGCAAGTCCTGCACTCATTCCTTGCTTTTATTTCCCTTTACTGCGCATCCCTTCCTTCTCCCATGAATGTCCAAATTATCACTCGTAGCTCACAGAAGCGCTTAATTTACTGCACCCTCTCGTAACCAACCTCCGTCAGTGTGGTTGGTAGGAACGCATGAATGTCTTATCACTGAAAAATGTGTCAACTGACGTGATTTAGGCCCCCGCTCTGATGAAATTGACAGTTTTCACAACCACCTCATACATGGTCCCATTTGCAGTGTTTTTACACATAACGCCTCCTGATGTAAAATACAATGAAATATCCAAAACTCTTGTCCTTCAATTTGCAAATCTGTACTTTGTCACGAATTTTGTGGCAACGCCTGCCTTTCTCCTGACCATTATTGCGCACCGTCGTTAGCCAGCTCCGGCACGGGACCAGTCCGCTCCCACCTTTCCAGCGCTCCAACGCTAGCGCTGAAAATGTCATCTGCTGTTGTGGTTCAGTCATGGCCCACCAATTCAACAGCTCCTCGCTGATGGTCAAAGTTTCATCAACACCCCTAATAATATGGCCAGTTGAGCATATCTGTGACTCGGTACTCATCTATTGCAATTGACAAATGCGATAAATGACTTGATTTGTTTCTCTTTCAGTTGGCTTCTCAAGTCACTTGAGAGTTCTGTCACCCGATCGGCGACAGTGTTCCTTTTCGACTAATGTTGGCAAAAGCAGGTCGCTTTTCAGGGCACACGACTTCTGCAGCCTTCAGCATGCATTTTTTTACAAACTCCCCATCAGAAAAGGCTTGGATGCCTGCACCAGCTCGGTGGCATAATGTAGCTGGCTCTTACAGCCTCTCCGAAATATCCGCTGCGTTTAAAAAGTAGACTGCTGGTTTCTACAGACAGCGACCAATTTTGTTTATCTCGTTTTCCTTATTTGTCCTTTTCAAAGTGGTCCATACTTTTCTTTATGATGAGTCTCATAGTCACCGCATATTACACTCTTTGAACACTGCACTTGCTGATTACATACCAAGCACACTGGTTTTGCGTTCACACTTCCGGAGTAAAAACTTCTTCAGTCAATTTTTCTGCAAAACTCTGTCAGTCCGTGTCCACTTTCCTTTTTTTTGACAGTGCCATTTTGGAATGGTTTGTTTGACAGTGACTTGTTTTGTAGTGGTGAATGGTGAATAAGATTGCCGGTTTTTATTTTTACTTGGACGCATCACGTTGCAAATTTTCATCCTGTGACTAACTCGTATCAGTCCGCATGCTTGGACTTGAGCGCTTTAACACATTACTGCCCTCTAGCGGCCGGAGGGAGCATTTGGTTTGTATTTATTTTAAAAAATCACAATTTTTAATAGAAATGAGCTAGAGACTCGCTTATTTTTTTGACATACTCAGAAATTTATGCCGGGCCGGATTAAATCATCCAACGGGCCGGGTCCGGCCCGCGGGCCTTATGTTTGACATGCCTGATTTATATGAACAAACTGGTACCGGTCAGTTAAGTAGGATTTAAACCAAGAAAGTGCTGATCCCTTAATACCTACAGTATTTTCTAGTGTGTTTAGTAAAACATCATGATCTATAGTGTCAGATGCTGCACTTAAATATAACAGAACAAGAAAAGAAACACATCCTTTATCTGAGGACATTAACAAGTCATTTAGTACCCTAATTAATGCTGTCTCAGTACTATGATGGGGCCTGAAGCCAGACTGAAATGTTTCATAAATTTCATTCCTTTGGAGGTAACTGCAGAAATGCTCATAGACGGCTTTTTCTGATACTCATGGATAATCATGGATTCTAAAATTGAGGATCCTGCTCATTTGTTGTAGGGAATATGAAAATCACATAGCATGTAATAGCATTATTCAACTCTTATGGCCTGATATGCAATTCTGGATTAGATTCTTTATCTCTTTTGTATAGTAGATGATCTTGTTGATCTTGTTGAAATTAGGATCAGTTTTTTTTCCAAAGATATTTGGAAAATGTAAAATATCTTGCTTTAATATGTGCAATCTATAGTTCTGGCATTGCCAAACTTTTTTTAATTTAGTAGTTCTTGAATACACCACTAGGTTCTACTTGGACACATCATCAGTGATGAACTCGAGGTCCTTGGGTGTTTCGGGTCTTTGATCATCAAACACCCTCGCTCGGGCGACCCAGCCGGGGGTGATCAGCCCCCAACTTGTGTCCAAGTGGCCTGCTACTCCAAGGGTCCCCCCTCCGGAGCCATAGCCGTCTTGAGGCTTTCTCCACAGCCTCTATGATGTTCCTAATGGCTCTTCTGCACAGCTGACCCTTAACTCCAAGGAGCCAAAACCCCTACACCCCACCTCGACTGGTTCGCAGCGGGCTTTCCAGCCTTTACTCTGACACTCAGCCACTAATTCAGAGTATTTGGCCCTCTTGCGTTCATTGGCCTCCTCAACTCTGTCTTCCCAGGGGACAGTAAGCTCCACCAGGACCACTTGCTTTGTTGACTCCGATGTCAACACCACGTCTGGGCGGAGTGAAGTGGCCAAGATGTGCTCTGGAAACTTAAGCTGTTTCCCCAGGTCGACTTTGAGTTCCCAGTCTCGTGCTGTGGTGAGAATGCCTCCAGAGGAACTTGGCTGATGTTGTACCTGCTCCCCAGCTCTGACGAAGGTAATGAGCTTCTTTGGGGGGGGCTGGTATCTGCAGTTGGAGATTGCTGTGCTGAGCATGTCTGCCAGAGCCCTAAGGACCTGGTCATGACGCCAGCAACTGAGGATATGCTCTAGCATGGCTGGCATGCCGCGGTGTCCGCCATGCCCCAGCGCTGCAAGTTGGTTGGGCTCGGAAACACGTCATACACAGATTGGATGAGAAACTTGAGGTGCTGGGATTCCAGTCTCCAGAGCTCTGTCCAGGTAATTTTCCGCTGTTCAGCATGTTCCCACCAGGATGTGGTGCTTCAGCCATGCCTCTGCTCTGTCAATGGCTTCATGGGCCTTCCACTTCCTCCCAGTTTTCACTTGGATTCCTGCGGTGGCGAATATCTTGTCAGAGGAGTCCCTATACATCATCAGCTCCCTGGAACGTGTGACCATAAACTCCTCTGACAGGCCGCTGATTGGAAGCTGCAGCATTGTGGAATGGCCATACAACGCGATGCTGCTGAGGGATCGGGGAAGCCCCAGCCACCTGCGAAGAAACTGGCTGATGGTTCTTTCCAACATCTCCACCATTGACATGGGCACCTCGTAGACAAGCAGGGCCAAAGGAGTTTTGGCAGGACCCCATGTTGGGGTAATCCAGGTTTTAAATTTCCCTGGCAGCCCCACTTGTCTATAACTGTGAGCCATGCAGTATGGTCAGCCTGGTTTTCTGGAGTGCCTCCGGAGTCCCCTCAGGGGGAAGCTATTTAAAGAACTTGCCCAGGCTCTTCACAGGTTTGTCAATTCACTGATGGAATGGCTGTCTCTCCTATGGCAAAGCGAAACCGATCGACCACCTTGCCCTTCTTCAAGACCAGAGACCTGGACTTGGCGGGCTTGAAGCTCATCCTTGCCCAAGAGATGAGCCGCTCAAGCCCCTGGAGTAGCCATCTACAGCCGGGCACAGAGGTTGTGGTAACTGTGAGGTCGTCCATAAATGCTCTTATTGGGGGCTGCTGCGTTCCAGATTTTGACAGAGGGCCTCTGCACTCCACCTCAGCAGACTTCACAATCATGTTCATAGCCAAGGAGAAGAGTGGCACCGAAATGGTGCAGCCTGTAATAATACCCTTCTCCAAGTGTTGCCAGGCAGATGTTGACGATCCTGATGTTACCCTCAACTGGAAGTTGTTATAATAATCCAGGATGAGGTTAGTGATGGCTACCGGCACATGATGTCTTGTCAATGCTGTTTCCACGAGTTTGTGGGGGATGGATCCATAGGCGTTCGTTAGGTCCAGCCAGAGTGTTGCCAAATCCCCTCTGCTTGCCTTTGTCTCCCGGATGAGCTGTGAAATCACAACCGTGTGCTCTAGTCATCCTGGAACACCAGGGACTCCACCCTTCTGTACTGAGGTGTCAATATAGCCGTTCTTCAAGAGGAAGTCAGTCAGCCGTTGGGACACTATCTTAAAAAAGATCTTCCCTTCGACGCAGAGCAGCGAGATGATGCGGAATTGGTCGATGTTACTCGCGTCCTCTTCCTTTGGGATCCAGACTCCCTCTGCAGCCCGCCACTGAGCGGCGACCTTCTTCCTGCACCAGATCACCTTTAAGAGTTGCACGAGCAGCTTGGGACACTGCTTGTAGACTCTTTATGGGACCCTACTAGGGCCTGGAGAGGAGCTTGATCTTGCAGCCATCACTGCGTCTTTGACCTCTTTCAGGGTAGGCTCTGTGGTGTTGAACTGCACCATGGGCTCTGGTGGCTTTACCAGGGCCTCACATGGGCCTAGGTCTTGCTCCCTTAAAGGATCACTGAAGGTGGTTTTAAGATGGTGGTTAATATCCTCTACCGGACACATCAGGGTGCCACTATTCTTCTGCCCCAGTAGATGCTTAGTGAAGCTGAATGGGTTGGTGATAAATGCCTTGCACTTCTTAGCCCTCTCCTTCCCCTTCCTCCTGTGCCATTCAGCTCGCCTGCATACGATTAGCTTGCTCCTCAAGATCTGCCTGAGTTTGGACAAGGCGCCTCTCTCCTCCTCGTTTGCTGCCCTGAACTGGCGTTTCAAGATCTTCAGTTCTAGTCTCAGTTGACTAATCTTGAGCTCCCGTCGGTTGGGTCTCGATTTTTTCCTGCTCACGGGCCTTTCTGTCACCCCAAACCGCTCTGCACCGATTGATGTTATCAAGGTGCACATAGCCTGAAGTTTGTGGTCCACATCGCCCTTCATAGTCTCCAAGATCTTATCAACGTCCGTGTCCAGGTGAAGCCACTCCTTGTTGTTTGCGGCAGGCCACTTAACCCGACGATGTTCTGGTTTTCCACACTGTTGCAGCTTGGAGGTTCGGGACGCTGTGGGGTAGCTCCGGGCCCAGCTCCTCCTCCGTCTGACCAGGGTTTGTGACTAGCACTTTATCTGTAGTGCTGGCCACTGTCCCTGTGCGTTGCCTCACCAGTCCTCCCTTCAGGCAGGCCATCTTGGTCTGATGGATTTTGAGACCTGTCGGGTTTTTGCACACCTTGCCGCAGATGCAGACTGTGCTCTTTATCGATTGTCCATTTGCTAGTGTCAATACCGGTAGATCAGTCCGATTGGGATTCTCATCCTCCCCCCTTCTCGGGAATCCCTGGGGGTATAGTTCAGAAGGGTTCATCGTAGCTTACTTTGGGTGCTCCTTCACGGGAACTGCAGTTCGGGGTGCTAGCCCTTGCTGCCCCAGTTGCCGTCTTCCCGTGCCGCCAACTGTCTCTCCAGTCGTCACCATTCTATTCATGGTCACTGGCAAAGCCAGAAACGTCAGTTCTTGAATACACCACTAGGTGCTACTTGGACACATCATCAGTGATCCAAGTAGCATATTTGCATATTTGCCAAACACCGCATCTCAGTGGCTTTCAAACCCCAAAACACGCTACGCCAGAAACTGGTCCACCCTAAAGATCGGGTGCCCCAGCACAAACAAAGTAATGTAGTGTGTACGCTGTTAAGTGCCGGGAGGATTGCCAGGAATTGTACATCGGGGAAACCAAACAGCCACTGGCGAAACGGATGGCACAACATAGAAGAGCTACCTCATCAGGTCAGGACTCTGCGGTTTACACCCACCTACAGGCCAGTGGCCACTCTTTCAAGGATGAAGATGTGCAGATCCTTGATAGGGAGGAACTATGGTTTGAACGCGGAGTAAAAGAAGCCATTTTTGTAAAAAAGGAACGTCCATCCCTGAATCGAGGGGGGGGCCTCAGAGTACACCTCTCACCATCTTACAACGGAGCCATCGCAGCCCTTCCCCAGTCCTGTGTGAATGGCACACGTGGCCATTGTTGTTAATGGCTATGTCAATCTGCATATTAAACTGGTCACCGATCTCTTTGTTATGCAATGGTGCTGGTACCAGTCGTTATGCAAATGTGCTGTATATAAGATTGGGGAAGTTTTCCAGCTAGCTGAGACTGAAGAAGTCACTTAGATGAGTGATGAAACGTTTCTCCTACAAAACCTATGTCCAGATGAACAAATTCAGCTTCTGGGATTTTCTTACCTGGATTATTGAGCATGCATCAGGACGTTCCTTCTATATGTGACCGATTCTGTATGAACTACACTTGTTACCTTCTTCCACATTCAATACAAAATTCTCCTTATTACATATAAAGCACTTCATTGCTATGTCTTCAACTACCTAACTGAACTGTTGCATTTGTACACCCTCAGTCAATTTTTTATGGTTATCCAGAGCTAATTTACTTGAGCTAATTACTCCCTAGATTCAGACTTTTATTTGCAGGTGTCAGATTGTTCAGCGTCGTTGCACCTAAGCTCTGGAATTGACTTCTGTAGAACCTCCGAAATTTCATCAAGTTTGTGTTGCAAATCCTATCTCAAGACTCGCATCTTCTCTCTGTGCAACTTTTCCCTCATTTTGAAATACCATTTTTTTCATCATTTCCTCATCTAATCCCAAGCCACTTTTTTGGTTTATCCTCATTTTATACTGTTTTTTGTGTAAAAGCAGCATACTGTATTGCTGATTAATGTTGTTGTTATTATTGTTATTGTTGCTATTATTAATATTGTCATTATTATTATTATTATTATTATTGATGTAATGATGATATGTAATTATGTGTAAATTGTATGCAGAGATCCATGATGTTGAGGCCATGGTGATGGAGAATATTGAGGTTGAGCCACAGGCAATCCCTGCCAGTCAAGAGGAAAGACATTTGGAGCCCAGTCAGGTCTCAGCTCTAGCAGTAGAAGATGAGCAAGCTGGTATGACACAGAATGTAATTATTAGGTTATGGGGGAATCATTTTGATTTGGATTTTGTATATGCATTTAATCTCTTCTCAAAGGACCAAGTGGAGTGCAGTCTTCAGTTAAAACAATTCCAGTAGTGGTGTCTGATACTGACAGTGAGGATGATGATTTTCCAATGAAGGCCCAAGGTGCCTTTTGGTCCCATCAGCAGTACCTTGACACACAAGAAAGGAGTGGGGATGAAGGAAAATCTGTTACAAAAGGTAGCACATGCTTCAGATTGCATCACTTGAAATCTGTGTGTGAAAATTACATCTACTAAATAGTGCTATGTTTTGACAGATAAAGGAAAAACTCCACTGCGCAGACGGGATGTACAGTGCCCCAGCTATGAAAAAGGTTGTCAGGTGTCCAGTGAGCAGATTAAAGCAGATATGAAAGCTGCTAATGAAACAGCTGACAGCTGTGGCCGAGACAGAAATACTGATACGTGCTTCTGCTCCATCCACTGGAGAAAGAAGTCAGAAAATTTACAAGAGCCAAGTGGGTCAAGAAGAAGGGAAGAAGGCACAATGACAACATGTTGCACATGTAACAGGCCTAATATAAGCTCAAAGAGCAACACTCAAAACAATGTGATCCAGCAACGAAAGAGAGGGTGTAGCTCATCCTACCATGTCCCTGAGCAGAGAGCAGAAGCAGAAGAGTTAGATATTAGACACAGCACTGCCTCCCCAAGCACTGCCAAAGGGCATGATGACCAGATTGCCGGACTCCAAGACAGAGCAGTGTCTTCAAACAGAATCTCCAGTGACATGTTTTCCAGTCGACCAGTCACCCGTGCTTGTAGCAGAGTATCCTCTGCTCCACTGGTTACTAAGTCTGGTAAGACAAGGAAAGATAGAAAATAGATGCAGTTTTGCTTAAGATTTAATTTGTTTACCCTTTAGCTTAGCTTCCAAAGTGTGAATCAAGCTAAATTTACAACAATATTGTTTGCAATTCTGAAAATAGCTCCCTTCCACAAGAGTATCAGGGCACTGAGGCGAATGATTTTCATCCTGTTCCAAAGTGAACCAAGAAAATCTACTTAGAATCCAACAGTCTTGGCAATCATGTTCATTCACTAGCATTTTGCAAAAAAAGCTAAAAGAGAATATAGCCTCTGGAATCTCCACACTATTATGACAGCATGTATCCTTTGAGGCATGGACTTCACTGATGGAAAAACAATATTCTACATGTAGCTGGTTCCAACTTTCTTGAATACCAGCTGACAGATCAGCCTGTTTGCTATTGATGTCATTGAGTTGATATGCTTGTTTTGAAGAACATTCTGAATCAGAAAAGTGTCCTATGTACACCTGTGAGTGTACTGTTGAGTGTAGTGATTGCCATACCATAAATGAGAGGAGAAATTTTCTGCAGTAAGTCATCCTATTATGTTTCATCCAGTCATCCAAACGGCATGATTGCCACCCTTTAGCTCACTGTAACTTATTTTGAGGAACAACCAACATCTTTTGCCATCATCCATGTTGGATTTACTGGAGATTTCAATTAATTTCCATTGCTTCCATTGGATTGTCTTGTTGGGTCTTTGTTTTCTTTTAATTAGCCAGGTCCTACAGCCTAGTAAGGTCTGTAAGCACTGTTTTCTAAATGCAGACTAATGTGCAATTTAGAGTATGCTAGTATCTGATTTAGAAATACTAATTTACAAGGTGACTCCACATTAACCAAAAATTGTTTGGTATAATATACACTTACCAGCCACTTCATTAGGTACACCTGTTCAGCTGCCCAATGCAAATATTTAATCAGCCAATGACATGACAGAAACTCAATGCATTTAGGTATGTAGTCATGGTCAAGTCGACCTACTGAATTTCAAACCGAGAATCAGAATGAGGAAGAGAGGTGATTTAAGTGAGTTTGAACATTGCATGGTTGTTGGTGATAGATGGGCTCGTCTTTTCAGAAACTGGTGATTTTCTGCTGGGATTTTCATGTACAGGCATCTCTAGAGTTTACTGTGAATGATGCAAAAAAGGGAAAATATGCAGTGAGTGGCAGGTCACCGGGTGAAAATGCCTTGTTGATGCCAAAGGTCAGAGGAGAATGACCAGACTACTTCAAGCTTATAGAAAAGAAACAGTAATGAGTCTGATGAGTCACGATTTCTGCTGCAACATTTCGATGGTGGGGTCAGAATTTGGTGTAAATAACATGAAAGCATGAACAAAGCTTAAAATCTTCTCAATCTGGTTTCTTGAACATGGCAGTGAGATCACTGTTCTAAAATGGCCTCCAGTCTCCAGATCTCAATCCAACAGGTCACCTCCGGATGTGCAGTCAACAAATCTGCCAGAACTGCATGATTATATCATGTCAGTATGGACCAAAATCTCTAAAGAATGTTGCCAGTACCTTATTGAATCTGTGCCTTCAAGAATTAAGGCAAAAGTGGGTCTAACCTGGTACTAGGTACTAGTGTAACTATTGATGTGGCCGGTGAGTGTATGTGATCTGTAGACCATCACCACAATAAATATGGTTAATAACATTGAAATGAACCGACAAATAAAGAGAAAGGTCAAACAAAAATCGAATCCTTAAACATAATTTGTAAATTTTGCTGACATTCATCCTTGTAGGTGTCTCTGAAACAAAGCCACGGATTGCAGGGAAAAGAAAACGGACAGCAGACAAGTCAACCAGCACAAGTGATCCAGTGACAGAGGATGATCATATACAGGTGTGCTGACCTAAACAAATTTCTAAACAAAGCCAAATATTAACATTTAATGTATTAATGAGTTTGATTAACTTTTTAAGGTGCTCACACTAAAATCAAAAAACCTAGTGGGAATCACACTTTCAGAATGTGGAATCACAGACCTGGTACTGAAGGACTGCCCTAAAATGACTTTTATCCATGGTGAGTTCATTTAGGTTTGTTGAACTGGGTCATGCATTTATGATGCAGTATAGTCTACAGAAATGTCCTCAAATTCTGCTGAGTAGGGTTTGCCACTTTCATTTGTCCAGCTACTCGCTGCAGGGTGCTGAAGAATCTACAGATGGAGAATTCTCCGATAGTGAATCGCTATGATTATGCCCAATGCAAGAAGCTGGACATGGAGCAAGTCCTGGATCAGGTGTTACGTACGCCCCCTGAAAGAAATCGTATTGTCTACATGCGTCCTATGCAACAGGTCAGCATTTATGCAAAATAAGAAGGTATTTCAAAATATTAGGTACAGTCTGATAAGAGAATGTGTTCCACTGTTTAGGATCAATGCTAAGTTTGGGGCATGAAATCACAAGACTGTTCTTGAAAAAGAATCTTAAAAAGTTCTGCTGTTAGCTTGGCATCTGACTTTTGCTCTCCAGATTGACTCAGTTGCCCTGGAAAGAAAGATATTCAGTGGTCCCTTTCCATACCACATTGCAGTCATCCATGAATTCAGTACCCCCCCCAACGTCAGGAACAAAGTGCGAGTGCGCAGCTGGATGGATACTGTTGCCAACATCAGTCAGTATGTACATGTTTACAAATGTTATGACCATAGTCTTAATTTAGCCAATAAAAAAATACAATTTTAATAACTTATTTAACAAAGTAGATCTGAGGTCTTAAATGTGAAGTTTGCAGTAAATGCACTTATTGTTATTCCTTTTTCAGAATTATAATTGTTTTATTCAATAATATCCTGATAACATGTCTATTTAGTTGATTATTTAATTAAATACTTTTGATACTAACCAACTCAGAGGCCATGCCTCCAACTTCTAACACTGAATGTATTCATATAGGAACTTTCTCATGGACAACATCAAACTACTGTTTACACAGTGGGAGTGGTTTAATTTGGATTACATTTTTGGCTTTTGCTGTACACTGGAGCCAGTGAAAAGTCTGATTACTTGAAAATGTTTAGTCGAAGCATATTCAAACACATTAGTGTTTGAACACCTGAGCAGCTGACAGATCAGGTTGACTGAGGACTGGACTGTTTGTTGTCCATGTGATTGAGTTGATATTCTTTTCCTGAAGAAAAGACTCTCTTAACACTCTGTGGTCTGTGGTAAGTTGCATTATTATCTTAAAAATTAGTTTGTCTTCACTAAATCTGTTTTCTATTAAAGGAATCAGAAATATTTCCTAAATTTATGTGTACATCTGTGAGTGCACTGTCAAGATAAAGATTGCCATCTGACATCTTAATTATCCTGTCATTGCATAATCTAAAGTAGGCATCAAAAGATAAATATACGCCTTAAACAGGCCTTAAATATAGGCCTTAAAGAATGGTCAGCAGCAATACTCAGTCTGTGGCATTTAAACATTGCTCAATTGGTATTAAGGTGCCCAAAGTGTGACAAGAAAATATTCCCCACACCATTACACCACCAAAAACCTGAACTGTTGATACAAGGCAGGATGGATCCATGCTTTCATGTTGTTTACACCAAATTCTGTTTCTACCATATGAATGTTACTGACAGGAATGGCACCTGATGTGGTGTTCTGCTACTGTTTTCTCTTTTTCAGACCATTGTCTGTAAACTCTAGAGATGGCTCTGTGTGAAAATCCCAGTAGACCAACAGTGTCTGAAATACTCAGACCAGCCCATCTAGCACCAACAACCATGCCGCATTCAAAGTCACTTATATCACCATTCCTCGCCATTCTGATGCATGATTTGAACTTCAGCAGGTTCTCTTCACGATGTTATTGCGCGTTTAGATAGGCATGCACATTCCTTTATAATTAGCATACAATTACCATAACAAAATTTTTTTTTATAACAAATAACCACCATATAATATAGGCTTTGTACTGAGGAACACAGCAAAAGTCTTCTAAAATGTCTCAGAAAAAGCAAAGAAAAAATATTCTGATGCGGAAATCAATGTTTTATTGAACTAAGTACATTCAAATCAGCATATTTTATTTTTGAGGTTCCACAGTGGTGTTTCAGGTAATACACAAAGGGCTTGACAAATTACATGTAGGCTATACAATCTTCTGGTCAGTGCTTAATTTGAGACAGATCCTGCCGGACCAAGATCTGGTACCTCTCATATTTGCAGGACATGCGTTGCAATGTTCTTATTTGTCCGGATTCAGCACTTCTGTTTTTTTATATATAAAATAAAATGAAAATGGACAGTATTAATAAATTAATTTTAATTAAATGTTACTTATGTATGTAACCTCCTTTCCAAAAATCCAAACGGCTTATTTTCTTTTATCATTTCTTTGTCACATGCGCGCTCACTCTTCACGAGAGCTTGCGGATAGTGAGGTTTGAAAATGGCGAAAGACAACTTAAAATTAAGACAATGTAAGTTTTTTAATTGATATAGATAGTCTATTTTGAAGGCTAATATATTAGGTGTTGAACTATAAGCACATTTGTTTAATCATTCCAGGACCTTATCAATTAATGCCCACTACCGGATCATGACACAATTGGTGTTCCCTTACCTTCTTTATGTACTACAAATTAAACACTGCTTATATCCCTATTGTTTTCTTACCGATGAGCCCACAATCTCCTATAAAGCCACTCTCCAAATAACTGACAGTTGAGCTCCGTCCGAGGCTTCCACCTGACCACAACTCCTTGAAGATAACATTTAGTATAACAGATCAATTGCAGATTGACTGACTGGTCGTTTTTTCTTATTTATATATGTAAATGAATCTTTAGATCATGGTTCTTTGATGCAGTGGTGTAGGTTTCATTTAAAATTTGAAATGCTCACACCACCCACACCACACATTCAACCCACCCATCGCATCATGAGTAGTGTTTTATGTTTAACATGGCTAGGAGGAGTGGCGCCGCTCGAGTGGCAGCCAGTTACGGCAGCGCGTCTTTTCTACGTCTTTCTTATACTCTTTACTACGTGTTTTTCACCTCTTTCTTGGTTTTTAAGCCTTAATTTAACTGTCTTTAATTTATTCTTAACGTCACGGCAATCATGGTCCACATACTTGTGTTTTCTCTGCTGTTTTTGGAACTATTGTTTACATTCACGTCGGGGGAATTGGCGTATGATCATGGCGCCATTGTTTACAACAGAGAACAGCTGCTGGCTGTGAATACCACTGCCGTTATCCCGGAGAATTCTCCGGAGATTCCACGCAAACTCAGGAAACGAAGAAGGGGGAAACGTGCCGGTGCGGAGCGTCGCGCTAGGAAAGGACGCTACAAGCCAGTTCTTCTGTCTATCATCATGTTGAATGTGAGATCTCTCCCTAATAAGATGGATGAGCTAGCGGCGTTGACTCTGCATCAGCGGGACTATCATGAGTGCAGCCTAATTTTGTTTACGGAGACATGGCTAACTGAGATGACTCCCGATGCTAGCATTACGTTGGATGGCTTTCAAATCCGGCGCGAAGACAGGACGAAGGACAGCGGTAAGAGAAAAGGAGGGGGACTGGCTGTGTTTATAAATGATAGATGGTGTAACCCAGGTCACATCACTATTAAAGAACAAATCTGCAGTACAGACATGGAACTGTTAGCCGTTAGCATGAGACCGTATTATTTACCAAGGGAATTCTCACGTTATTGCGATAACTGTGTACATTCTGCTGACGTGAATGCTGCTTGTGACGTCATCCACTCGGTCACATGCAGGCTGCAGACACAGCATCCAGAGGCTCTTATCCTGATCTCTGGTGATTTTAATCATTCTTCCCTGTCCTCAACTCTTTCGAATTTTAAACAGTATGTAACGTCATACTAGAGACAATAGAACACTGGACTTGTGTTATGCCAATACCTAAGAGGCATACAACAGATCACCACTACCCCCGTTGGGCAACTCTGACCACAACTTGGTGCGTCTATTGGCAGTCTACAAACCCATTGTTTGTAGACATCCTGCCAATACACAAAGTGTCAAAAGCTGGTCAGATGAGCCTTATGAGGCTCTGAAGGACTGTTTCGACATGACTGATTGGGAGGTTCTTTGCGAGTCACACAATGAGGATGTGGATGGCTTTACAGACTGCATCGTAGACTACATAAATTTCTGTGTGGAGAACACTGTACCCACAAAGACAGTACGGAGTTTCTCCAATAACAAGCCCTGGCTTACTCCAGATCTGAAGGCTCTTCTGAATGAGAAGAAGAGGGCCTTCAGGTCAGGACAAAAAGATGAGATGAGGAGAGTACAAAATGAGCTGAGGAGAAAGATCAGGGAGGGCAAGGCTTGCTACAGAAAGAGGATGGAGGATCAGCTGCAGAAGAGCAACGTGAGTGGAGTCTGGAGGGGCCTGAAAACAATCTCAAGATTTAAAGAATCCAACAGGAAGTCTGAGGGAGATCTTCAGTGGGCAAATGACCTTAATATCTTCTTTAACAGATTTGATCAGGTGTCTACCCACCCCCCAGACCAGCTCACATGGTCACTTCCAACCCCTTCGGCTGCTCCTTCTGTGTGCACCCCCCGGTCATCAACACCTTGCTCCCAACCCCTTTGTTAACCCTCACAGCACCCCACACCCACCACAGTTCAATGCTTTGCACCTCAGCAGTCGACAACTAGCACTAAATCCAGCTCTCCTTTGTTCTTCAGCAAAGAACAAGTGAGATGGGAACTGAGGAAGAAGAAAGTGAGGAAAGCAACAGGTCCGGACGGCATTAACCCTGGGCTTCTGAGGCATTGTGCGAACCAGCTGTGTGGGATAGTCCAGTACATCTTCAACCTTAGCCTGAAACAGGAGAGAGTGCCAGTTCTCTGGAAGACATCATGTGTGGTTCCAATTCCAAAGACTGCACACCCCATTCATTTAAATGGCTACAGGCCAGTGGCACTGACCTCTCACCTTATGAAGGCCATGGAAAGGCTTGTTCTGGCCCATCCTTGCCCACTGGTCAAACCAGCAATGGATCCACTACAGTTTGCCTATCAGCCAGGCATCGGGGTTGATGATGCAATCATCTATCTCCTTCACAGATCCCTCTCCCACCTGGACAGGGCAGGAAGCACTGTGAGGATCATGTTCTTTGAACTTTCAAGTGCTTTCAACACCATTCAGCCCACACTCTTGAGGAGCAAAATGGAGAGTGCAGGTGTCGATCACCATATCACTACATGGACACTGGACTATCTCACAAATAGACCACAGTACGTGCGTCTTAAGGACTGTAAGTCGGACACAATCCTGTGCAGCACTGGGGCTTTACACCGGATAGTCCTGGCGCCATTACTTTTCACCCTCTATACTGCTGACTTCACACATAACACAACAACCTGCTACCTACAGAAGTTCTCAGATGACTCCGCTATTGTCGGATACATTTTGGATGACGATGATAGCGAGTATAGGGAACTAATTGGAACTTTATGGACTGGTGCCAGCGAAACTGCCTCCAGATCAACACGGGTAAAACCAAAGAGCTGGTGGTGGATTATCGTAGGACCAAGTCCACCTCACATAAACCGGTGAATATCCAGGGAATGAACATTGAGCTTGTCAGTACCTATAAGTACCTGGGTGTTCACCTGAACAATAAACTGGACTGGACTGACAACACACAGGCACTGTACAAGAAAGGCCAGAGCAGACTGCATCTGTTGAGGAGGCTCAGGTCTTTCAAAATACAGGGCACACTCCTAGAAACATTCTACCATACTGTGGTAGCATCAGCCTTTTTTTTTTATGGAGTTGTCTGCTGGGGAAGCGGTATCTCGACAGCAGACAGGAAGAAGCTGGATAAGCTGATCAAGAAGGCCAGTTCTGTGCTGGGCTGTACACTTGATCCAGTGGAGGTGGTTGGGGAGAGAAGGATGATGATCAAGCTGTCATCCATAATGGATCACCCCTTCCACCCACTGCAGGAGATGGTCGCAGCATTGCGCAGCACCTTCAGCAATAGGCTCCTTCACCTGCGCTGCTCAAAGGAGAGATACCGCAGCTCCTTCCTTCCTACTGTTGTCGGGCTGTACAATCGAAATCTTACCCATTAGAGCACCAACATTATCCAAAGCAAAACAAACAATCTGGAGTCACTGCTAATACCAAAACACCGTGTAATAATATTCAATTATGCGCCATAGTGTAAAGCAACATGTCTTATACCTCATCAGTATATATCTTTTATGCGGACATCGTGCAATTTCTGGTTATGTGCAATGACCTATTTCAACACTGTATATTCTGTATATTTTTTCATATATTCTATTTTATTGTAAGTGCTTTTTATCTCATTATTTTTAAAGTGTGTGTATACTTGTATTTATTCTGTTTCTTCCTTCTTGGTACCGTAACAAGACAATTTCCCCCTGTATGATAATAAAAGGCTATCTTATCTTATCTTATCTTATCTTATCTTATCTTATCTTATGTTAAGTAAATCATAGGATATGCTGTACAAGGAATGTAAAAATGTGTCTCAGTTCAGTGTCTCAAAGTAGTGTGTTCTTTCTCCCGTGCTGGCGAGAGCTGAGCATTTAGGTTTATTGGACATTTCTCTGAATAACAGGCTGTATTATTGAACAGTGTGTTTATGTGTAATTTCATTTACTTTTATTTTATTTGTGTATTCTAGAATTATAATAATAATAATTTATGAATCATGAATTATAAACTATTATAATAATAAGCGACTCGTATTACTCATGAATAAGAGTCGGTACATTAATTCAAGTGCAGTCATGTCTAATGTCACTTTTGGTGTCTTTCGGACATTACGAACAGTTTAGGACCTTGTGTGGATTTTAGTCATACGTACTAACATTTTGGGACTACGAATATTTTCATGAATCCAGACATTTACGAAAAAGATGTTTTACGGACGATTTATGCACAAATTCGTTCTCCTCACAGCAGGAAATTCCTGTATGTCTTCCCTGTGTCTACATGGGTTTACTCCGGGTACTCCGGTATCCTCCCACTATCCAAAGACGTGTGTTAATTGATTACGCTAAATTGCCATTGACTTGAGTGTATACAGTGGTGTGAAAAAGCGTTTGTCCCGTTCCTGATGTCCTATTTTTTTGTAAGTTTGTCACACTTAAGTGTTTCGGAACATCAACTTAAGTTAAATATTTGTCAAAGACAGCAAAAGTAAACACAAAATGCAGTTTTCTCCACCATAAGAAAGATAATGGGCAAAAATAGCCTGCATGACGGAGTTCCAAGATGAAAACCGCTGCTGAGAAAAAATAACATTACAGCTCATCTCAATTTTTCCAGAACACATCTTGATGATCCCCAAGACTTTTGAGAAAACATTCTGTGGACTGACGAGAAAAAAAGTTGAACACCCATTTACATCTGGCATGAAAGTAACACAGCATTTCTGGAAAAGAACTTTATACCCACAGTAAAATATGGTCGTGGTAGTGTGATGGTCTGGGACTGTTTTGCTGCTTCAGGACCTGGAAGACTTGCTGTGATAAATTAAACTATGAGTTCTGCTGTCTACCGAAAAATCCTGAAGGAGAATGTCCCGCCATCTGTTCGTGAGATCAAACAAAAATAAACTTCGGTTCTACAGCAGGACAATGATCCAAAACACACCAGCAAGTCCATCTCTGAAAGGCTGAAGAAAAACTAAATGAAGACTTTGGAGTGGCCAAGTGAATGTTCTGACCTGAAACATATTGAGATGCTGTGACATGACCTTAAAAAGGCTGTTCATGCTCGAAACCCCTCCAATGTGGCTGAATTACAACAATTCTGCAAAGATGAGTGGGCCAACATTTCTCCACAAGGCTGTAAAAGACTCATTGCAAGTTATCGCAAATGCTTGGTTGCAGTTGTTGCTGCTAAGGGTGGCCCAACCAGTTATTAGGTTTAGGGGGCAATCACTTTTTCACACAGGGCCATGTAGGTTTGGATTTTTTCTCCTTTAATAATATTTAGGTTTTTTTTGTGTTTATTTGTGTTTTCTAATATTTAAATTGGAATGATGTTCCGAAAAACTGTGACAAACATGCAAAAAAACATGAAATCAGGAAGGGGCAAACACTTTTTCACACCACTGTATATATAATTTTCTTGTTGTAACCTTGTGTATAGCTTGTGTATAACCTTGTGTAAAACTTTGTGTGTGTGAAATGGCCATTGATGCTGATAGCGACGTTAAAAACCAAACAAACCTAAACAAATTCATTATAATATAGTAGAGAACATGAGTCACTGTCTTGGCATGATTTAGTCTAGTAAACAAAGTCAGTGTAGGTTTTTGTCCTCCAGTAGGTAACAGTTTTGGTGGCATGGCGCCCTCAGTCAACAGGAGGGGGGCGGGGAGGGGAGTTAGGGTTCTCTATTATAGTCTGAGTAAAGGTTATGGGGACTGGTGCTGGCAATGGAAAGAAAAAGCTCAGTTTGAGCACTGGAACTGGTACCGGAAGAACAGCTTTGAGAGGAAACCTATTATGTAAATAGGGTTGTTAAGGACCCATCTATAAATGGAACATGATTTTGATAGGCTGCTCAGTGGGTATTTCACTGAGGAGGGTAAACCTGTTTGACACATTACAAGTAAAGGGTGGCACTCTGGTGGGCTAGCCTTACGACAACATCGCCAAACCATCACCCAGCACTTTCCCTGCCGCGAGGGTGCTTACGGAGCGGGGGCACTACATATGCCTGTGGCACCCAGTTCTGCTAAGCTACAGGGTGGGCCATTTATATGGATACACCTAAATAAAATGGGAATGGTTGGTGATATCAACTTCCTGTTTGTGGCACATTACTATATGGGAGGGGGAAAACTTCTCAAGATGGGTGTTGACCATGGCGGTGATTTTGAATTTGGCCATTTTTAATCCAACTTTATTATTTCCAATGGGAAGAGGGTCATGCAACACATGTCAAGTCAAGTCAAGTCAGATTTATTTATATAGTGCTTTTATATAGCGCATTGTCTCAAAGCAACTTTACAAGTTTAGATTATCTCCTAATAACTACGTCCAATCCCAAATTGAGCAAGCCTAGGGCGACAGTGGCAAGAAAAAACTCCCTAGTTCTAGGAAGAAACCTTGGGAGGACCAAGACTCA
>JAJAGP010001509.1:166942-184662 GCA_025084515.1 Ancistrus triradiatus
TTGCCACTGTCGCCCTAGGCTTGCTCAATTTGAGATTGGACGTAGTTATTAGGAGATAATCTAAACCTGTAAAGTTGCTTTGAGACAATGCTCCATTGTAAAAAGCGCTATATAAATAAATCTGACTTGACTTGACTTGACTTGGTTTAGCCGATGGTACAGTACACTTCTTGCTGTAGGGCCTGGTATGATGCAGCCGGTGGTCCAATGCACTTCTTGATTAAAGCATCAACAGAAAGTCAATAAAAGGTCAGAAAACAAAGCCCCAGAAAAAAGAAGGTGGGAAAAGTATGTTAAAGAGTTATAAAAAAAAATACTAAGGCAAAAGGTGAAGCCGAAATAAAGGGACTCTGGTAATTAGCTAATGGCCAAAGGCTACAAACACACTATGCCGCTAGACCTGTAAACTCACTAAATATCGAATAGTGACGAAAAATATAATTCACTGGAAATAAAAAGAAAACGATTAAGAGATTATAAAAGTGCCATAAATATGATAAAAATGCGATCAGAAATTAAACCATTCCACTGCGAGACAGATGTGTACAGTGAGGAAATTGAAGACCATTGTTACTTGACCACAAACCAAAGATCACAAGGCAAAAGCAATTACACGTAATAGTCTGGGTAACAGATATGAAAATATCTTCTAAACAATGAAAGAACTCTAAACAATGACAACAGACAAACAGAGATATGACTACACTTCTTATGTAGCATTTGTGATGGCAAGATGTAATGTCTTGTTTGGGTCAATTATTTTTTAGGCTTTAGTGTCCCATAAACTTAGTTATGGAAAAGTGGTATCTTGACACACTCCATCTACATACAGTGGTGATTTTAGGTGTGCATGTTGGTTCTTCTGAGCCACACATTTTTTCATAGCAGACATTATGAACCCAAAATAGTTCATGTTTTGTCTGGTCACCTTCATTTCATTTGATAACATACATTAATTGCATTTCAGACCAACACATTACAAAAAAGTTAGGACAAGGGCAATTTAGGGCTAGTAATGAGAAAAAACTAATGAATAATGATGTGACTCCAGTCAACAAATGTGTGAGATTATTATTGAAATGTTTAAAGACAATGTTCCTCAAAGATTGGAAGGGATTTACATATTTCTGGACCATCCAAACTTTTATCAGCAAGAAATCCAATAGCCAGGTCTGTCATGGAATGGGATTGTGATGGCATTGTTAATGCCGAATAAAACACTGAGATATTAGTGCAGCATATGCTCCATTTAAGACAATATCTTTTCCCGAGATGTTCATGCATTTTTCAACAAGATGATGCAAAAACCAGATGCTGAACACTTTTTGTGGAGTGTGTTGAAGGCCTGAAAAGCAGGAATGGAGGTAGCCTATATTAACAAAAGAAACGAAGTTGCCCTGACATGAAATAGCTTGGGTTCATACTGTCTGCCATGAAATAAAAGTCAAAGTAAAAGTGAAAAACACTGTTTATTTTTATTTGCCTTACTGTTCCAATGTTTTTTGGTTGTACTTGTCCAACCTTTACTAGTTTGTTTATATGAATGATTTATGCTCAGTTCACCAGGAGTTAAATATAGTCACTCACAAGGGTCATTGTTGGGCCCACCATAATTTTCACTGTACATGCCTGCACTAAGCTCAGTTATTGGTAAACATGGGTGAACTTCCACTGCTATGCAGACATTTTACAGTTTTCTTTATATCAGCCAAACCAGAAAACATCAGTAATATAGAGGATTCTGTATATAAAAGGTTGGATGTAGTTTAATATCCTTTGAGTTAATTCAAGAAAAAACTGTGCTATTATTAGTTTGACCCAATGCTGTGAAAGACAGGTCTAAATCTATGCTAAACCTTTATGAATGTCCTGCCCAGCCTGTTTGTAAAAAACTTTGATTCAGACCTCTCTTTTGATGCATACGTTAGCAACATTCACAATTAAATATTTCTAAACTGCCTGCAGTGGTTACCAGTTAGATTCCACATTGATTACAAAAAACTTCTTATAACATATACAGCTCTATATGGCCTGACCCCACTGTATCTTAATGAACTCAGTCTTACAATCTAACATGTCTACTTTGTTCTCAAAGTGCAGGATGAGTTCAAAAAGCTGGGTGTTCATTTCCAAAGAGTATTGTGGTGATCTGGGATCTTGGGTTGCTGCCTTCTTTCCTCTCACTTGTGATCACTCAGGTTTGGTGGCTCCAGGGGAGGCAGGTTGCTGAAGTCTCAGGTGATCCCTCTTGGTTGTGTTACCTTCTGATTCTTCCCATTCTGGCTATGCCATTGTAGTTAATGCTGCCAAAGTTTCATGCTACACTTGGCACAAATGGAACTTTTTGGTAAAAACTCAACTCGTCGTGTTTGGAGGAAGAAGAATGCTGAGTTGCATCCCAAGAACACCATACCTACTGCGAAGCATGGGGGTGAAAACATCATGCTTTGGGGCTGTTTTTCTGCAAAGGGGACAGGACGACTGATCCGTGTTAAGGGTAGTATGAACGGGGTCATGTATCGTGAAATTTTAAGCCAAAAACTTCCATCAGTGAGAGCACTGAAGATGGAACGTGGCTGGGTTTTCCAGCATGACAATGATCCCAAACACACCGCTCGGGCAACGAAGGAGTGGCTCCGTAAAAAGCATTTCAAGGTCTAGCCAGTCTCCAGACCTCAACCCCATAGAAAATTTGTGCAGGGAGTTGAAAGTCCATGTTGCTCAGCAAAAGCCCCAAAACATCACTGCTCTAGAGGAGATCTGCATGGAGGAATGAGCCAACCTACCTACACAGCTACAGTGTGTGCAGACCTGGTGAAGACTTGCAGGAAACGTTTGACCTCTGTCATTGCCAACAAAGTTTATGTTACAAAGTATTGAGTTGAACTTTTCTTATCGATCAAATACTTATTTTCCACCATAATATACAATTTAATTCTTTAAAAGTCCTACAATGTGATTTCCTGGAATTTATTTTTCTCATTTTGTCTCTCATAGTTGGTGTACTTATGATGAAAATTACAGACCTCTGTCATCTTTCTAAGTAGGAGTACTTGCACAATCAGTGGCTGACTAAATACTTTTTTGCCCCACTGTATCTACCGGAAAAACAAAAATTCCTAATGTCTAACACACTACCCGAAATATTCAACTGAGACAAAGCAAGCAAATTACCAGAATTCCTAACTCTCACAAATCTAGGATCACATATTTAAGGATGCAACTATAACATTACCTTTCCTGCCACGAAATGGCCGATGTGCTGAAGTGGTGATAAAACTCATCAACCAACCAACCAACCAACCATCACATTAGACCTGCCTGTTTGTTACCCACCTCTTGTTTAATGGATTACTAAAATAGTTACTGTTCTGATGAAACTATGAATAATCAGCTTTCTGATATTCTAATTGAGAACCTGAAGAAAAACTTTTGATTAATTTTAAAAAGCACAATTTACAGCAATGTTCTTATTTAGCAAATGGCTTTCCACTTGTATTACAGATTCTTGCCACAACAGATCAAAATCAAAGAGGTTTTGTTTTCAATTTCAGTAATGTAGTGGGCTATATTGTATAGAGCAAATCACCTGACTAATTAATGGTGTTGGAGAATTATTTTAGCTGATAATCCTTAGCGAGGGTGGCTTACTGCCTACAACTCTAACACAGTATTTAAACATGTTATTGCTTGGGTGACACATGCATGTTGATGATTCTGGCATGCTGGCACAAAATGACTTGATTATTTCTTCTAACTGTCATCTTTTTCCTTGTTTTCATGTATTTCCCAAGTTAAAGCTGAAGCTTTGATGTTTAAGCTCAAGCTGAAATATGTCTAGGAATCTACCATGAAGATGGTTTAGTTGGCCAAAAGCTGGCCCAGTCTGCTTTTGAGCCTTTACAAAGGACATCTCCATCCTTGATAGCTATCATATTCCTTTTCCGGGTTCTTGTGTGTGCGCGATTTACATGGGTTGAGCACCATCATTCATGGTGTGTGTATACTTTAGCCTTTCATTGTATATTTGTTCTGTTAGATGTTTATGAAGCAACCCTTTATTTGTTATTTGATCTATGTATTTATAAAGTCATGATGGTGGTTATTAGTAGGGGGTGGGGGGGGGTGCATTTTTATTTGTTTTTAGATGTTGTTTGCAAATGTTTATCAAGGATGGGAGAAAAGGATAGCCTTAACACTCTCACTTGTTTGTACAGCATATTGAACCATTTCTAGTTTCACATAAAATCACTGAATAAAACTCTTAATATTTAAAAAAATGTTAACATCAACATTTCTGGCAAAGTGAATGTGTGCTTCATATGTTCCTTTCCATTTTAAAATTGACCCTGAATTCATTATGGCAGCATTCAAGTTGGCCACCATGCTGGTGACAGGACCTAACATGTTTCCCCTTCCCTCACGGCTTTTATCTAAATTTGGACCAACATTTCTTTTTTTATTTTATATGGGCGTTTCCTTACTTTTGAGGCACTCTGTGTAATAAGTAATTATGTGAAAACTTACAGTAACATTCATGCAACCATAACAGCTACCGTCATGTTTTTCATGTTATTATCATTGTGATAATACACAATGAGTGTTGAAATGCAACACTGATCTTATTGGTATCTTATGGTATTATTTTGTAATGAATGTAGTAAGTTTTGTAGTGTGTGTATAGATTGCTGTGATAGCTCGTATAATAGGTTACAGTAAATTACTTTTCTTATTAATTAACTTTCAGTCACTCTTACATTGTCATTGCAGAAAAACACTGACGATGTGTGTTTGTTACGCTCCATGGCCAGACCCTGGCTTTCCTCCCAGTTACCTCTGCTGTGAGTGCATAGCACTACATTGACTATGATCATCTGGGGTAAAACATCATTCCCGTGGACCGATCCAGGAGCTCCACATATTCCGGATTAGAGATTGAGCTCAGCTGTGGAGCTCTCTATATAAGCTCGGTCACTGAAGACGTTTGGGGCAAAGTAGTTTCTCGGCCCCACCCGAGCGTACTGAGTGTCCTGCATTTCCTCCTGTTCTGTTTCCCATTCTTCCGGGGTTTTGTCTCGTTTTCCCAATCGCTTACAGTTTCACGCTTTGCCAATTTGTGGATTAACAGCCTGTTTCGCACTTTGTTCAGTTTGTGGATTTCCTGCCTGTTTCATGCCGCGCTATACTTTAGCGTCCCTACGCTAAAGCACTAATCCGACAAACTCACCAATCGTCAGCCTGTGTCCTAGCTTGTTTGCCAATTGCTGGATCCTCCGCTCGCCAGAGTCTGGAAGACGTCACTACAGGGTTTTGTCCAGAGGATGTCAGTTCCAGGTTCTGTCCAGAGGACATCAGTTCCGGATTCTGTTTAGAAGATGTCACTTTAGGGTTCCATACAGAAGACGTCACTTCAGGGTTCCGTTCATAAGACATCTGTTCCAGAGTCGTTCCCAACGATGACAGTCCCATACTCTCATGTCACGTAGCCAGACCCTGGCTTTCCCCTCAGTTACCTCTGCTGTGAGCGTACACACTACATTGCCTTGATCCTCCAGCGTACCACATCATTCCGGTAGACCAATCCAGGAGCTCCACAGGTTCCGGATTAGAGATTGAACTCAGCTGTGGGGCTCTCTATATAAACTTGGTCACTGAAGACATTTGGGGTGAAGTATCGTCTCGGTCCTACCCGAGCATACCTAGCATCCTGCATTTCCTTGCATTCGGTTTCCTGTTCCACCGGGGTTTTGTCTCGGTTCCATCCGAGCTTTCCGATTGCTTACGGTTTTATGCTTCACCAGTTTGTGGATTACCAGCCTGTTTCGTGCTTCGTTCCATTTGTGGATGTCCTGCCTGCTTTGCACCATGCTCCGCTCTACACTTTAGCATCCCTATGCTTTTTGTTTTTTTCCCCATGCTGCACTCTTTGTTTTGTTACCACGTTTCCCCAGACACATCCTTTGTTCAGGGGACTATTTCCATTCGTTTCTGGTTTTTGTTCAGTTTATGCCGTTTCCTTTTGTTGTCGGTGTTTCCTGGAGTTCTGTGGACTATTTCTTTAATAAAGCTAGTTTGAACTGGAATCTGCGTTCGTCTCTCCCATTCCTCCATCAGTGCTCGTAGCAGTTTTTTAATAGTGTTACTGTAATATGTAGTGTATATTGCTTCAAATAGCCATTTAGTTTGAGTTTTTATCAATTTGTGATAGTCTGTTTTGTCTTTGTGACATCAGTGTCTTCAAAAATGTGTTAAATGTATTTAAATGAATGACTTATGTCAGTAGAGAGGTATTTTTTTATTCTCCCCTGCGATGCCCTGGGGAAAACATTGCTTATTTAGTGCAGACGTATATTATTTTAGGTGTGACTTATGCCTTGACCCCGGCAAAAAGCAAATATCTGACAACTCAATGTGCACTCACTGGCCACTTTATTGGGTACATCTGTTCAACTGCCTGTTGACAAATATCTAATCAGCAAATCACATAGAAGCAACTCGATGCATTTAAGCATGTAGACATGGTCAGGATGACCTGCTGAAGTTCGGACTTGGCATCAGAATGAGGAAGAAAGTTGATTTAAGTGACACTGAATGTGGCATGGTTGCTGGGTCTCACATCTAGGGTTTACAGACAATGGTCTTGCAAGCTTACAGAGAAGAGAAAATATTAACTGAGCAGCACTTCTCTTGGTGAAAATACCTTGTTGATGCCAGCTGTCAGAGGAGAGAATGGCCAGATTGGTTCAAGCTGATAGAAAGGCAACAATCACTCAAATAACCACTCGTTACAACCGAGGTGTGCAGAAGAACATCTCTGAACAGACAGCACATCAGAATTTGGGAAAAACAACAAGAAAGCATGGATCCATCCCGCCTTATTCATGGTTCAGATTGCTGGTGATGTAATGGTGTGGGGGATACTGTCCACATTTTGGACCCCTTAATATCAATTGAACATAGGTTAAATGCCACAGCCTACCTGAGTATTGTTGCTGACCATGTCCATCCCTTTATGACCACAGTGTACCATATTTTGATGGCTAATTCCATCAGGATAACGTGCCATGTCACATGTTCAGTGTATTCCAGCAGCCACCACAGTCACCAGATCTCAATCCAATGGAGCACAATGGGATGTGTTGGAATGGAAGATTTGCATCCTGGATCTGCTGCAACTGCTATATGTCAATATGGGCCAAAATCTCTGAGGAATGTTTTTCTGATGGAAAAGGGGCTCCAAGCCAGTACTAGCTAGGTGTACCTAATAAAGTGTTCAGTGAGTGTACATAATGTACTGTAGGAGAAACTCTACTTGACAACAGTCCTGCTAACCATGCAAAGTTAATCAGCAAACAGAACTTAAGACTTTTATCGATTGTTTTTTCTGTCCAACAGAGAATTAATAAAGCATGAATTTTTTCCGGAGGCATCAAGAACAGAAGAGGATATTAAGAAGTATCCCTATTACCCATGGGGCCGAGACATCTATACCTTAGAAGGTGCAACTATGATTTTGGATACTACAAAAATTAAGCTTGTTTGCTTCATAAAAGCGACTTTGTTTGACCTTTTCCAGAGGTTTTCTTTCCAATGAGTACAAGTTATCTATCTGATTGGTTCACAGTTTTATTGTCTCTTGTTTTCCATCAGCTTCAAACTATTTGGTTGGGAGTTTTTCCTTGCCACTGTTGCCCTAGGCTTGCTCAATTTGGGATTGGACGTAGTTATTAGGAGATAATCTAAACTTGTAAAGTTGCTTTGAGACAATGCTCAATTGTAAAAAAGCGCTATATAAATAGATCTGACTTGACTTGGTTCTGTTTTAGGTGTAATTGATGGGGCACCTTACTCAATGGTCACTGATTTCCCCTGGCTCCGTTCCCTGCGCACAGCATTGCCCAACTGCTATGCTCGTCATGACTTTGAGGATGATGAATACAGTAAGTATGAGAACCACTCTAGTGGTTTTGACCATGAATCATTTTCATTAAATCCACTGATATTGACTAATCTTAATTGTTGTCTGATTACTTTTAGATGTTGTTAACATACATTGTCTTGAACTTTTTATTTAGCTAATCTAAGGCAGAAAAGTGGATACAATTTAGTAAATTAATACAGTGTTAGTTCGCTGGTATACTATGGTGAGTTTTAGAAATACAGTGGTGCTTGAGAGTTTGTGAACCCTTTATAATTTGTTATGTTTCTGCATAAGTATGACCTAAAACATCATAATATACCAGCAATACTCAGTATCCTTTGAACAGAACAGTTTCGATTCTGAGATGTTGGTGAGTTTCCTCACATGAACTGCATGGTTCAGGTCCTTCCACATCATTCCTATTAGATTAAAGTCAAGACTTTTCCAGAACTTTAACTTTATTCTTCTTTAACCATTCTTTGGTAAAATTACTTCTATGATGAGGATTGCTTTCTTATAGCATAACCCCTGTTCTTTTAAGATAGGTCTATTATTTAGGATTTACTGCTATAATTCAGAATTCGTTGTTCCATCAATGATGGCAAGCCATCATAGCTAGAGGCAGCAAAACAGGCCCAAATTTGATACTACCACCACATTTCACAGATTAAATAAGGTTCTTATGCTGGAATGCAGTATTTTCCTTTTTGCAGTCAGAAAGCTTCTCATTTAAACAATATTTTGGTCTCCTCCATCCACAAAATGCTTTCCCAGTAGGGTTCTTCTATGTGATCTTTAGCAAACTGAAGATGGGCAGCAATGTTCTTTTTCTTTGCAACCCTGCCATGAACACCATTGTTGTTCAGTGTTCTTCTGATAGTGGACTCATGAACATTAACATCAACCAACAATGGTCTTGCATTTCCTCCATTTGTACACAATCTGTCTGGTTGTGGATTGATGAAGTCTGAAGTCTTTAGGCATGGTTTTGTAACTTTTCCCAGTCTTTCTCAAACTTCTGAGAAAAGCTGCTTTCTGAAAAGCGGCTTCTCAATTATGCCATGATACATTTCCACAAGCATGTTGTGAAGGTTAGACTTTGATAGATTCATGTTCTTTAAATGCAAGAGGGTGTCCACCCAGTCCTGATTGAATGAATATATGAATGAATGAATGAATGAATTTATTGTCAATGTATATTTAATACAACAAAAATTTAGTGCAACGTCTGAGAAAACAAACCTATATACAGTCACAGTCATAAACACTAAGTCACATAGTCACACACTGATACATCAGAAGTACCTTGCACTGGAGTTATAGTGATGCTGAAGAAAGAGAAGGGTATTGTTTGTTCAGTAATGGCATTGGAGAAAGAGGTGTTTTTTCAGTTTGGAGATGCAGGCCCTTAAAGCCACATAACACCTTCCAGACAGAAGCAGAGAAAAGATATTGTGTCCAGGGTGAGTTATGTCATTCGCAATCCTTCTGGCTCTGCTTGAGCAGCGTGTTCTGAAGATGCCCTCCAATGTGGGCATGGACCGCCCCAGCTCCACACACAGGTTGTTTTTAATGAATGTTCTCAGAACTTAGAAAAGCTGAGCTTTTTTGGCCAGAGCAGTGGTGTTTGTGATAATAGTGAGATCCTCCGTGATGTGAATTTCCAACTTGGGAAACCAAACAGGGAGAGAGGTCCTCACGGTGTCTCCAAAAACCTATAATGTATTCCTTTGCTTTTGATGTTTAGTGGTCAGTTGTTTAATGAACACTCCGTTAACTTGCAGACTTAATCTCTGTAGGCATCTTTTCCAGATGGGTTGGTACTCTGTGGAGAGCCATGGAAATTGCATCTTCTCTGGACCTATTTACTGATGCTGGCCCAGGTCTGGAGGGAGGATGGCTTTAACATGTTTTAGCACCAAGTCTTTCAAAGCATTTTACAATGATAGGTGTGAGTGATATTAGCCTATAATGTTACCCACAGTTAGCCACTGATGTTAGCCTGCTTAGGCACTGGAATTAATGTGGCTGACTTCAGGCAGGTAGGAACTGTAGCTATGAACTACGGCATGTTGAAGATTTGACTGAATACTTCCGCCAGCTCTGTTCATCTCATCGACAACTGACAACTAACTAATTGACTCTAATTGTACTTTTATATTAACTGACAATCTTAGAGTTTCACATACCGTTGACAGATATGTAAACTTGGATCATTTTTATCAATAAATAAGTATAATATTTTTGTCTCATTTGTTTAAATGGGTTCTCTTTATCGAATTTTAGACTGAATCTAAATCTTGTTTTAGGTCATATATTTGTGTCGAAATATGGAGAAAGTGCCACTTCTATGCAGGGTAATGCAGTATTTGTTATATCATATACTGGCTTAATCCCACAAAAATATTTTTTTCTTTCTGAAAAATGATCTGGTATTTTGTGTACTATAAATGGTCGTTTTGAGTTAATTTTAGTTAAACTTATTTAATTAAAATCAAAATTACTGTCACACTAATGTAAAAAACAAAACATCGAATTAATTAATAGCTATATGAAATAGTAAGGTTCACATTACTAACTCTTTAGTAATCATTTCCACTGTTAGGAAAGTGGAAATTAAAATCTTTATATATTGTATAAAATAAATAATTCCATGCTATATGTTATATAATGGTGTCACTGCCATATTTGTACTGCATATTTACTAAAGATCCAGCATATTTTGCCAGTGAATTCTGCATTTTGTATTTGGATAACATAATTGATATAATTTCAGTTCATTTGCTCACTGATGTTTAAATTTAAACTTAAACATGAATTCATGATTTGGAAAAGGAAATATCCATATATCCTTAGACCTTATGTGTTTATGTAAGTGGCCGTTTTTGTGCATTATTTTTATTATTTAACATTAATATTTTGTTTAAGGAGTGATACAAAACCAAAAGGTCATAGTACCTAGAATCTCAGACAACCTCCCACCATAATATTGTATGCCCCTTGTACAATAAATGCCTCTATCCTTTCCATTAGCCGTCAATCTTGTCTTCCATAAACAATCTTGATTTGCTTAATGTTTTTTGCTATTACATGTTGATGCCACACATCAACACGGTTGAAACTACATTCAATTCAGCATTAGAAAATGCAAATGGTGAGAATTTTTCAATTAATTTTTTCTATGTTGTTTTCTCCTCCAGCCACCATATATGCTCCACGACGTAAGGGCCAGCTCTCAGCTGATATTTGCATTGAGACAATTGGTGAGGAGATCTCAGATCGTCGTCAGATGCAACTAGGTGTGTTCCAACATGTGGTTGTCATTTTCATTCACTACTGTGATGTGCATGGAGAGCCCGTGGATGATGACTATATGTAAAGCAGAAAGACCCAATTCATACACACTCTTACTGGAGTCCTGGTCATTATTACACTCACCAAGTGATGCCTGTAGAGAAGGCGTTGGTCTTCTGCAAGTGTGTTTTTGCTTAGTGGTCATTATTCTGCTGGATTCTGCTGCATTTCTTCATATAGCCAGGTAATTTCAGCATTGAAGCCTGCGTATGTAGGAATTGTCTGAATGATTTTTGTAGAACAGTTGAAATGCATCTAGCACATTAGATGATGTGTCCTAGCAACTTGCAGTAATTGTAGAAATTTGAAATAGGAAAAGATACATGAATTTAGAAACTACATCAAAATGACCCAACACTTTTTGTTCTAATGGCCTTGTTTTAAGTAATACTAACATTTTATTCTTTTCCTCTATTTTTGTAGCAATTTGTAGATTGGTAACTTTGTTCATTGCCAACATTTGTTTACAATTTGTACGTCAGACAATGAAAATGTACAGATTGGATGGATTAAATGAACACTAAAGCTGTTTTCAACAGCTTTACTGTTAAAAAGTGTGAATAGCATTATCATACTTCATTTTGTCATTTGTATGGATGTAGGGGAATTTGCTTTTTGTGTTGCCTTCGTGGCTGCAATTTGTTTGATGACGATGTGATGATGGATGTCGTATGACAGTTGGAGCAATGGATGATAACGCATATTGTTAAAAGTGGAATAAAAACATTTGCTTAGAAGGATGAATATGTGGGTTATTAAGCAAAATGCCAAACAATTTTCTCCTAAAACATACAGTATTATAATTCTATGCTCACAGACCTCTCTACTATAAGGTCTCAGTTTCACATATGATTTTAATTTTTTTTTACCTCTACCATAAATACGTAGAAGGACTTAAAAGTTGAAAGAACTACAAAACCTATGTTACTGGGTGTTGAGTATTACAGCCGTGTCAGCTTTGAAATACAAAGTTATAATAAATGAAATAAATACACAATATATTTTTAAGAATATTATAAAATTTTGACTGGGACTGTGGTGGCTTTAATTTAAAGGACTGTGGACCAGAAAATCCAAGGTTCAAAGTCCAGCTAAGCTGTTACTCTGTTCTTGAGCAAGGCCCTTAACTCATAATTGCTTGGATTGTAAGATTTTATCATTTCAAAGTGCTCTGGTTAAAGGCATCTGCTAAATGATTAGATGTAGATGTGAATTCACATAATGTCAGTCAGAGGAGCATATCCTATGTACATATCTGATGAAGCTTAAAGTGTTATGGCCAGATCTTAAAGGAATATTCTTGTGTGTTTGTTTGTCTCAATACCACACACCACCTATACCTGTACAGTAATCTGAACAGAAAAATATCTTGGTGTCCTTTCTCCAGCTTTCTCTTTACTAGTGTTGTATTCAAGGCAGCTAGAGGTGAGTCTGAGTCAAGACCAAGACTGGGGCACATCAAATTCGAGTAAAGATCAAGCTCTTTAGTAATTAAGTCTAAGTCGGGACTAACACGAGACCGACACTAGATTAAGATTTTTTTCTTTTTCTTTATATCTTATATCTTCTTTTTCTTTTTTCTATCAGTATGTAGGTGGAAAATCGACTGTAGTCGTTGGCCGTTTGTCAATATGTATACTTCTCTGTGCTTGTGTTCTTGTATAGTTGTGAAACGTCATCAGTCGCAGCCCAAGTACTGATTCATTTCTAAGGCCTTTTCTCAATACCTGAAATAGGATTCACACTGCGTCCTTCTCTGTGCTTGTGTTGTCGTGTACTTGTGAAACATCATCAGTCGCAGCCCAAGTACTGTTGCATTTCTAACTTCGCATCTAACCACATATGCTCCAAATCCCCGGATGTCTTCTCGATCCGGCCATATTACCAAGGATGCATCAGAGCAGACTTGTGCGGTCTTGAACAGCGAAATATCCCACAATGCATTGCCAGCAAAGTAATGGCGGATGAGAGGATTCCCAACTGGATGTATAATTTCTAAAGTAATACTGTTATTGTGTCACGAAATGAAGTTATAAGCATTTTTTAGGATGTAGTTGTTTAAAATTCAACTAAGCGTCAGTGTATCAGTCAAGATACAGCTTACATAAAAAACTGGTCGGACGATTTCGGAGATGTGACGTAAAGTTATTGACGTATTTATTATGCATTATATTTATTATTTGTTCAGCCTGTATTGTAAATATGAGTTGTCTGATATACAATGAAGTTCCGAATTAAATTCCCTTCTAAAACCAGCCTTGTTTGCTGCTGGCTTGTGTTTGGGAAGGATTTTATTGATGCTTAAATGCTATCGGTCCGTTGTTACACAGTACATTAAACTCTTCAAAGGACAGTAAAAGATCGGAGCACGTGTTCCATTACTGACAGGCTTTATACAAGATGTTTAAAGATGTAAAGTGATTTAGCGCTTTCGTTTTCAGATTTTCCGCTGTCTTGTCAGATTTTGCTCTGTCGTATTAAACATATTGATCGTTTTTTCAAAACAATGTACTTTCGGTCTGTGGGCGTGGCCTGCGTGAGGCGTAAAATGTCTGTGTCAGACCTCTGAAACAAATGGTCATAACTCCACAAATAATTCACCTATCGCATATCTGAAAAGCTTGTGTGGGAGAGGTTGTGTGTTGTGCTGATCGCTATGACATAAAATAGTGTGGATTAAAGTGTCAGAGTTATGACAAGTTAAAAACACCTGAAAATTTAGGAACAGCGAACTCACAGCTAAGGCAAATATAATGGGAGTGAATGACATGAGAAGAAGTACCTAGTCGTGAACAAATCGTCATAACTCGTAAAACAATTTCTTTACGGAATAAATACTTGGATGATTTATGAAGGGGAAGTATCTCTACCATTTGCAGTTTAAATGGAGTTTCTAGGTGAAAGTATCAGCGTTTTTTTTTTGTTCAGTGAAAAACTGAATTAATCGCTTTTGACTTCAAGGTGTGCCGCACTGTAGCAGGGCCCATAGAGAATGAATGGAGTGATTTTTAAAGAGTGATAGAAAGTGTTCAAAGAGTGCAATCTGTGCGAAACTTGACCTGAGGGGTCTTGGTGAACCCAGGTCTGACCATGTCGAAGTTCGTGTTTGTAGGTGACAAATTGACCGAGTTACGGCAGTTTTTAAAAAAAATCCCATGCAAGTGAATGGGACTTTTTTCACAGAAATGTGGGTGTAGCGTGCGAATGCAACAACATTTCTCTTAGCTATGAAAAAGCACACTTCTCCGGAACATCCTGGATGTTTTGGTGTTTGTCCCATGTCGATATCTCGAAAACTGTAGGAAGAGATGCGCGCAGAAATTTTAGTGGAAAAATAAAAATCGAAGAACAATAGTGTGTGGCTTGTGCAACACACTAACTAGAAAGTGCAGTTCCTGCAGAAACTGCGAGTGTGTTGCGGCAGTGCGTGCCCCTGCGACGTGCATCAGGGACCGATTATGTAGGTCGAAAAATGACTGTAATCATTGGTTTGCCAGGGTGTCACCTCAGGGTGCACACGGGACCAAACCTGCTGAACTACAAAACAGTAGGACTAAAACTGACTGACTTACTTTCAATGAACTTCCAGAGGCCCCAGTGACCCGTTGAGAACCTCAACGGTTGCTGTACATTGAAAATCAACTGAGTTATGATCAATGACCTGCCAGAAGCCGCAGTGCCGAGCCTGGGCCCTCAGGGGCCCCATGGGCATCACATGTCACCTCAGATTGCACCTGGGACCAAGACTGCCGAATTTTGTGGCCGTAGGTTGAAAACTGACTGAGTTACAGTCATTGACCCGCCAGGGGCCCCAGTGCCCAGCCGCGGTCCTCATGGGCCCCATGGGCATCACATCTCACCTCAGATTGCACCCGGGACCGTGTCTGCCAAATTTCATGGCTGTAGGGCGAAAACTGTCCTGCCAGGTACCTCTGTGCCCTCTGTGTTACTATGCAAACAATGGCCCTAATAGGTGTCAGAAGAGCTGATCCAAGCCATTCTGTGTGAATGACAGCTGCTCTGGGTGTGGGCATGGCCTGCATGTGCGTGTGTGTGTGTGTGAGAGAGACAGGGAGAGAGACAATGACAGTTACATTTCAAATCTACACAGCCATATGTTTCATGTAAAATCTCTGTGTCAGACCTCTCAAATCATTAACCGATCGCTTATCTGAAAAGCTTGTATGGGAGAGGACCCGTTTCTGATCTCTCTGACATAAAATAGTGTGAATTGATGAGAAAATGTCAGAGTTGTGACACGTTAAAAACACAGGAAAATTAAGAAAATGCCAAATCGGAGTTGAGGCAATTATAATGGGGATCAATGGGAGGAAAATCAATACCTAGTCCCGAACAAATCGTCAAAACTCGAAAAATAATTTGTTGAACGACGAGATACTTGGATGTCTCCTTAAAGGGGAAATATCTCTACCATTTGAAGTTTAAATGGAGTTTCTAGATGAAAGTATCAGGATTTTAGACACGTTTCTTCAGTGAAAAAGTGAATTAATAAAAATCCCTAAAATCTCAGTTTCAAGCAATTTTGGACCTCTCAAACAAATGGTCATAACTCCAAAAATATTTAACCAATCAATTATCTGAGTTATTATAACCAATCAATTATTAAGTTTGTGTGAGAGAGGACCCCTTGCTGATCGATACAGTATAACATGATGTGGATTGATGAAAAAGACTCAAATTTATGACAGGTTAAACACAAATTAAACTTTGGAAAAAGCCTCCTCGGAGTTCCGAAAATTAACATGGCTGTCAATGAGGGAAGGTTTAGTCCCTAGTCCCGAACAAATCGTCATAACTCGAAGAATAATTTATTTAGCGATGCCATCTTTTCAGGAATTTTGAAGGGGAAGTATCTGTACCATTTGCAGTTTAGCTTCTAGTTTACACTCTGCACTATTCAATGAATGGAGTGATTTTTAAAGAGTGATACAAAGTGATCAAAGAGTGTTATCTGTCTGAAACTTGAGGAGATGGGTCCCAGTCAGCCCAGATCCGATCATGCCGAGTTTGGTGTTTGTATCTCAAAAATTGACCGAGTTACGGCAGTTTTTTAAAAAATCCCATTCAAGTGAATGGGACTTTTTTTGCACAAATTCGAGTGTAGCGTGCAAATGCAACAACATTTCTCTTAGCTATCGACAAGCACACTTCTCCCGAACATGCCGGACGTTTTGGTGTTTGTCTCGTGTCGATATCTTGAAAACTGTAGGAGGAGATACGCGGAGAAAAATTGGTGGAATAATAATAATAACTAGAAAGTTCCTGCAGAAACTACGAGTGTGTTGCGACGGTGCGTTACCCTGTGACGTGCATCAGGGATCGAGTATGTAATCGACTGTAGTCATTGTAGTGACCTCAGGGTATGACATGTTACCTCAGATTGCACCCGGGACCAAGTCTGCCAAATTTTGTGGGCGTAGGTCGAAAACTCACTGAGTTACGGTCATTGACCCTGTTAGGAGCCCCGGTGCCCAACCATAGTCCTCATAGGCCCCATGGGCATCACATGTCACCTCAGATTGCACCCGTGATTAACCCTGCCAAATTTCGTGTCTGTAGGTCGAAAACTGACTGAGTTGCGGTCATTGGCCCGCCGGTGGCCCCAGTGCCCAGCCGGGGTCCACAGGGGCCCCATGGGCATCACATGTCACCTCAGATTTCTGACTGGACCAAGTCTGCCAAATTTTGTGGCCGTAGGTTGAAAACCGACTGAGTTATGTTCATTGGCCCGCCAGCGGCCCCAGTGCCCAGCCGGGGTCCACAGGGGCCTCATGGGCATCACACTTCATCTTAGATTGCACCCGGGATGACGCCTGCCAAATTTTGTGGCCATAGGTCGAAAACTGACTGAGTTACGGTTATTGGCCTACTAGGGGCCCCAGTGACCAGCCGGGGTCCACAGGCACCCTATGGGCATCACACGTCACCTCAGATTACACCCAGGACCAAGCCTGCTGAATGATGTGGCCGTAGGTTGAAAACCGACTGAGTTATGTTCATTGGCTCGCCAGTGGCCCCAGGGCCCAGCCGGGGTCCATAGGGGCCTTATGGGCGTCACACGTCACCTCAGAATACACCCAGGACCAAGCCTGCTGAATGATGTCGCAATAGGTCAATAACTGACTGAGTTACAGTCATTGGCCCGCCAGGGGTCCCAGTGCCCAGTCAGGGTCCTCATGGATCCCATGGGCATCACATGTCACCTCAGATTGCACCCGTGATTAACCCTGCCAAATTTCGTGTCCGTAGGTCGAAAACTGACTGAGTTGCGGTCATTGGCTCGCCAGCGGCCCCTGTGCCCAGCCGTGGTCCACAGGGGCCCCATGGGCATCACATTTCACCTCAGATTTCACCTGGGACCAAGCCTGCCAAATTTTGTGGCCGTAGGTCGAAAACTGACAGAGTTACGGTCATATGCCTGCCA